>JACCHV010001915.1:0-12964 GCA_018907245.1 Eupristina koningsbergeri | reverse complement strand
TTGATACAATCGTAACAATGTTCTCTTTAAAAGTTCATGCCTCTGTATAAACAATTTTTTAATTAAAAACGACAAATTTTCTAAAGCAAAACAAACTAAGAGCATTGTTGACACGTCCGCAAACTCAGATATTTTTTACAAGAACCTAAACCTAGACTTTTGCATTATATCTAAAAAATGCGTATAGTTTAAACGCAGCTCTTTTTCGGAATTGTTTGAAAACGCTATCGAAGAATTTGTATGATTGCAACATCTTAACAGACGAATTTATTATTTAATTTTATTCCTGCATCAGGGACTTCAGCCCGAGGAAAGACAACTCGAAAGCCACCAGGGTTGGCTACTGTCACTGAAGGACGCCACCTTGTAGGTCGACAAAGGACGTGTCGTCCCCCTTAACCAGCTGAAACAGCACAGCTCGGTTGACCGCGCACATTCATTCGAGGTAACTGCACGTAGCTGGACTTAAACCCTATCGCGCCATTTGCTCTTTTTCAAACAAATGCTTCCGCAACTTAAATAAGCACGCTCTCAACAGACAAAAGAAAACTTAAATAAACAGATGCTTCAACTGTAGACACTTGTTTTATAGCACTAGCAACAAATGACAATTTACTTCCTTGAATAAGTTTTACAGCAGCAGTGTAAAGCTTCAAAAGACGCGTAAGGTCGCGAGTCGTTAGGTCGCTTTTTGTTCTTTGTCTTGTCAATCAGTATTGATCACATAAGTAAAAGTCTTTGTGCCATCGCTGTCTTGATGGGCCAAAAGTCTACTCCTCTATTAACAATTCTCAACTTACCACCATCACTGACCGCTAAACTCAAGTCCATGCTTTCATGAGTTGCGTCTATCCTCGTCGAATAGGGCATGCTTTCTATTCAGATCGGCTGCAAGCGCGCATTTTGGAATAAAACTTTTGTGTAAAAACTTTAAACATCTAAAATTTTGTAAAAAAACAAAAAAATAAATTTTATTTTTTTAATCAAATCCGACAATATGAAAACTCAGAAGCACATTTGTCACAAGTTGCGAAACACCAATTTCTTGTCGCGACTGGAAGATTTATGGCGCAATGTTTACAGATTTGAATTTTTTCGTATATTTTGCCGGGAAAGTTCTTTCTGATAAGAATTACGTAAAACTTTCGAAACAACTTCCCTACCACTTTTGGTCCAGGATGAATAATACTGAAAAGAGCATCTTCTCTTCAACGCCCTCAACTCGTTCCGGACGTTGCAAACACACGCTGTTCCATACATTATCCAATTGAGTCTTAAGACCGTCTAGTTGTTCGATAGACGTTTTATCCTTTTTTGTAGAAAACGCAAACAGTCGATAGTCGAGCAATAGCGTTCAAGAAGAATTGCGGAAGGGTAAACTCGACTCCGTTTAACGACTAATCCTCCTTGTTTCAGAAACATCCTCAGAGGAAAAAACATGGATTGGAAACGGTGCAATGTTGCAGCCGCGACAAAGCATTTCGATCCGTTAACACCTCAAACTCCTAAAGCTGACGTTTCACTAAAATCTCCGTCACCAAAAAAGCTGCTACGTCCCACCAACGCCTGCTCTAACATTCATATTCTGCTCAAAGAGAACAGCGGTTAACTTTAGCCCCCATCTTCAATTGTACCTTTGTCGTTTTAGAGGACGAAATGTCAGACGAGAATGACAAAGATGCCGAGGATGTGGTTCAAGTCTTTGAAGACGAACTGCCAGAAGAGTCGATGAAGCTGAAGAAGCGCATCACGAGGAGTTGCTCAAGTCGCAAGAAGCCTGCCTCATCTTCCGAGGGCAACTACGTACGAGCGAATTTGAAACGAAAGACCTTCTCAAAACATAAGAGCAACTTTGGTGCCAAGCGATTTAAACGCACTACCTAACTTTTTGAAACTAGTTTTGTTTGGGCTTTTACGTTTTGTCTCACTTCACCAAATAAACGGGTCTTTTTAAACGTTTATTTTATATTAATGAACCTAGAGTGTCAGCGTAGTTTAAAAACAGCTCCTTATAAGAACTACTTAATGTGCAGTCCACCGCGTGATATCTGTTCTAGCTCAACTGCTTCAAACAAGGCTTTGAAGTTGTTGGCACCAAATCCTTGGAAATTGTGCCGTTGAATGATTTCGATAAAGAAGGTCGGCCGACTTTGCACAGGTTTCGTGAAAATTTGCAGTAAATAGCCATTTGAGTCGAAATCAACCAGGATGCCGTACTTCTCAATGAGCGCCATATCCTCTTTAATGTCAAAGTTGGAGGCGCAAAGTCGTCGACGCAGGTCGCTGTAGTAGGTCGACGGAAACGACAGAAACTCTACAGAACGCTGTTTCATCTCGGCCACCACGCTGATAATGTCAGTAACAGCGAATGCTATGTGTTGTATGCCGGGAGATGTGTGAAAGTCGAGGAATTCCTAGGAACAACTACTTAGAAAGATCAACACATCCTGTACTTGAAGCTGTCCACGACAACGCTTTTTAGTGCGTGCTGGCTCTGCCAACGTGATTTGAACGTTGCGCTTATTGTTTGATATTAAGCATGCTTTGAGGGCGCTGAATTCGGTGTGTACAACCGTATCATCGATGGACCAGAATCGCTGCATCTCCAAAATTCGGTGATACCATTCGATCACATTGTCTAAACTTCCTTCGTAATGATTTTCAACAACATGATCGATGCTGTGAATCGGTATCAACAGTCTGAGTTCTACAATTACTTGTTCAACATTGTAAGGACTTACTGCTTGGCGCAGAAGCTGATCGGCTCGACGGCTGAATACCCAGGTAGAAATATTCCCGAGTAGTTTTGACGTTGAATTAGCGTGTGCACAATGCTGCCAGCCGAGCCACTAATGCAGCCGACAATCACCGAACCAAACTTGTCTGTGCTGGTGTCTGGCTCTTCTAAAATCGTTAGTCCAGCTATTCTTACATTCTAGCCAACGTGATGCATTATGTAATCTTTAGACAAACCTCAAAAATCGCTCCAATATCATCGACTTCGAACGCAACATCTTTGACAAAGTCACCGTATTGACTAATATCAGCGTTTAATTGGTCTGTAGATGCGACCGGACTAGTCATCACCAATATAGCCTAGATGATTTAGTTTATGTAGCTTGGCGTCGAATTTACGTTTCCGTTGCGCAGCACATATGAGACGGTTGTCGTTGTGCAACATTTTGCAAATCGCTCGAATCCCATGCAACAGCTGTACCAGAACGAAGCCTAAAATTATAAATTAAAGGTTGTGACCAGCGCATCTAAGAAGTTGCCTGCATTGCATTTGAGACCACAAATTTAATATGATGGATGGAAGAGACTTTATCCATGTCGGCGGCAAGCACAACTAAATTTGGTTATTTGATCGCTTACAACCACAAAAGCATTCAATACACCGGCCAGAACTGTTGGCGGTAAGTTTCCTGGTCCTCTAAACACAATGCAACACAAAGACAGTTTCAAAGACCTTAATACCGAAGAGATAACTTGCGCTATCATTGTTGGTGGCATTGTGGGCGTTTGGATTTCAACCTTGATTACAGTTTTTATCTGCTATACGGTAACTTCAAGTATTGGGCTTTAATGAAACAACTTTCAGATATGGAAGCCGAAGAATGCCCCCATAAGTTTACACAACTCAAGATCATTTTGCTATTTTTGGCCAACAAACTCACACAACACCACATCTGCAGTTGCCCTTAAAACACAACACTCTGCTTTGACGACGTTCCTCTTAACCCTAAATTTAGCGCGTCCGGCTCTAATAAAACAGACAACACTAAAGACATTGTGTAAGTGCCGAAATAAATTCAAATTGTATCATGATAGTGCTCCCCAATCAACGCCTCTAATGGACTTTATCAACAAAACAAATAACACAGTGGGGGGAACGTGGAAATTTTTACAACCTTTGAGTAGTTTACAGAGACTGCTTATTCAACCCGGTGTGGTGAGATTGGGCTTGGATATAGGCCCTATCAGCAAAAAAGCTTGCAAGATATAATGCGTGGTTTGAGTGATCCGAAGTGGTTAATCAACAGTTATAACCTTCAAAAAACAATTTTCTATGATACAATTCACTTCTACAAGAACATCGACTTTAATGATAAGTTATTACAGTAATTGTTTGCCAACACTAACAATTCAAAAGTCAAATTCGTTGTTTCAGCGAGTTTTGTCCCACAAGGAAAAAACGCAACTTATTGGCATTATGCATTAGACATAAAAGTAAGACGGAAATCGTGAACTAACACTGCTTTGATATTAAATCCTGTCGTCAGTTAGAAACTGTCCACACTCTAAAGATGGAAATGATTACAAAAGTAGCGGATTTGCCAATATTCTCAGAGCTGCGTCTCATGGGTGCTCGACAACTAATCTATCAAGTATGTATTAGTTTTAAAACTGTTTAGTCTATGCTTTTAGGTTCTGAATTTTGGCATGATTATTGCAACAGCTTTGATGATATGGAAAGGAATGATGGTTGTCACCGGTTCAGAAAGTCCTGTTGTTGTTGTTTTGTCCGGGTCAATGGAACCATCTTTCTACCGAGGCGATCTCCTTATATTGGGTGACAATCATAATCAAGAAATCACTGCCGGCGAGATTGTTGTTTTCCGTATCAAAGGACGTGACATTCCAGTAGTTCATCGGGTAATCAGAGCATTTGTGGAAACACCAAAAGAATCGCATTTTCTTACGAAGGGTGACAATAACCGGGTATGATTTGGCCATATTTATAAAGTTTACTTTGTTTCTTTGAAGATCGACGATCGTGGCCTCTATGCTGAAGGTCAGAACTATGTTCACCGTTCAGAAATAATTGGACGTGCACGCGGACTAATTCCCTATATAGGCATGGTGACGATTTTACTAAACGATTATCCTCAGCTAAAGTATGTCGTTATCGGTGTTCTTGCAATCTTGGTTCTTATACATAGGGAATGATATAAATTAATGTTTCTTTGTTATAAAGCGTTTTGGCTTGTTATTTAATTTATAGTCTATTAAGAAATAAACTTGTTTTCTCACCTTTTGAATCTTCAAATAAATGTTCCAAGTGTTGTATAACATTTGAATACTTCTACAAATGTTACTAATCTTCAGCAATTTAATCTTTTAGAATGAGGTTGATAGTATGGCTTGGTGCTTTAGGACTCATAACTCTAAGCAGCTATGCAACCAAAATTCACTCGGATGTGATCGAACTCAACGACAAATTTCTAGACGTAATGAACACGGGGATGTGGCTTGTTAAATTCTATGCGCCTTATTGTGTTCATTGTAAACGGTTGGCGCCCGTTTGGGAGCACGTAGGCCATGCTCTTGCCGATAAGTCGTCCAATGTTCGGGTTGGGAAGGTTGACTGTACACGGTTTCCAAGTGTGGCATCGAAGCTGCGCGTCAACGGCTATCCAACAATTATTTTCTTTCGAAATGGCGTTCAAATTCCGTACGAAGGCGAGCGCAAGAAAGAGTTGTTGGTCGAGTTTGCGGACAAAAGCTCCGGCCCGGTGATTGGCACCATCGAAACCAGTGCCCAGTTTAACGAGGTAGTCGTTGTGTGTCGATCAAAATAATGTTTAGTTCAGCTGAGAAAGACGGCCAACAGGGATCCGTTCTTTATCTACATTGATGGCAAAGAGAAGCACGACCTGTACGAGGAGTACGAAAGCATCGCGGGCAAGCTATTCACAGAAACACGCTTCTTCCGCGCCGCGCAGTCGATCCTTCCGGCAAGCATCGCGTTGCCCAGCTTGCCCGATGTGGTGGTCTTCAAAGACAGTGGTTTCTTGTCTTTTCAGGCATCGCACACGGGTAAGCAACGACCCAGAAACGTAATCGTCCCTTTGCAGAAGATCAGTCGTTGTTTTCATGGGCTCGAGCTGAGCGTTGGTCATTGAATCCGCTGGTCACCGGCTCGAATGTCTACACAATTGCCGAAGACACGAATAAAAAGCTGGTTTTGGCTATCATCGACGTAGTTGAAAACCTGAACACTAGTTCGGAGAACGGAAAGTAATTCTGTTCAAATGGTGCAATTGTTGATTTTTAATATCAGATTCTTCTCAATGTTCACAAATGCTGCCAAAGCAGTGCGTCATGACAGTCATCTGCACTCCTTGTTCCAGTTTGGCTGGCTGGACGGCAACTCTCTCGCTAATTCTGTCATCATGGGCGAGATCAATCCACCAAGTATGTTGGGAATTTCGTCAAAAGTGACCTGCATTTAGACGCCTTCACTTTCAATGTCACAAGCTATGAGTTCTATCTGTTTGACGACTTGCCCCAGCAAATGAGCGCCAAGTCGATAATGACCTCGTTGAAGTCTTTGGCCAACGGGGAAATTCCCGGTCAGTGGTCGTGTCAAGCCGAATCATTTCAAGTTTAGCACTTGGCGGTCGTTCCTGGCCTGTACGTTTCAAACGAATGGGCTACGAGATTGCCAAGAACGTCTATGAGATGTTCTACCACCAGCCCATTCTGACAATCTGCTTGTTTGGCGTCCCATTGGCCTTCTTCTCGATTATCATCTACTCAATCTGTTCGGCCGACTTCTCCGTCGACCGCGAGGAGATTTATCCGAACAGCGGACGATGTAACTTAGACGATGAAGACAATGCGAGCGGCCAGAAAGGCCGCTCGCGATCCGCGAGACCGCTTTTGCGGCATCGAGCACCTCGACACCATTCGACGACACCGGAAACGCGCAAGTCCGTGACTCAGGTATCTACAAATGTTCTCAACACTTGCTTCACAACAAGATCTAGAACCAGATGTTGATCACCAAAAAGCTGAATGATCTCATAGCACCGCAATTTTATCGACCTGACTTAACAATGCTCAACTTACTAAGCAAAGCAGCTTGCTATCTGGGTTGCCTGAATCTCAACGTTTCTTTATCTAGTCACCCTTTTTAAGCCTAAACATTCGTAATGTGTGTAAATAAATGGTTAAATGAGAGATCACAAGGTTTATCCCGTTTTCAGGTAACAGTTAACCTAAACAAAGTCAGTCAGCCAATACTATGAGCATCTCCTCAATCGTCGTCCTCGTTCTCGTCACTCATCTCGTAATCGATTCTCGCCTTCTTGCTTCTCGATTCGCGTGAGTCGGACTGCAAATATCGATCATACACAAGGATCGCTGAATATCTTCTTACCGTCGTTTCAACCGGCGGCTTGCGTCCTTTCCTGAACTTGTTTAGCTTGTTGCTCTCATTATTGACAGCCAACTCCCATGCAGTGAAGAGGTTGTGAAAGTTCTGCTGCATTTCTTCAAAATGTTCTTCATCGTTCTTGAAAAATTTATAGAACTTGAGTAGTGGCTCAGTTTTGATAAGTCCTAAAATGAAAGAAATTAGCCATCGTTGTTCTCCTTCAACTTGGGCCGGCTCTACCTTGCATAAGTGATCCCTTTTTGGAAGATGTGATGGCAAGCGCCCTCTCAAGATGCTCGAACGAGGTCTGCAAGTTGAAGTAGTCGGCGAACGCACGCTTCTCTTGCGTTGAGCCCTTGTTGTTTGTTGGACTAGGACGGTAGAAGTTCTCCTTCTTCACAAAGGTCTTGAGTTGAGCGGCAAGTTTTTGCGCAAATTGTAGTTGAAGGTCAGTGTCAGTGATGATCAACTGGATGAAATGCATGTTCAACTACCAGATTAAACACATACATTTAAAAGATTTAATGTGAGATCGTCATCGCTGAACTTTACGAACAACCCCCGCACAATCGACGGCGTTATGTCAATCTCCATGTACTGCAGCATGTTCAACAAATTGAGCGACACTGTCGGGTGCTTTTGTTCCTTGATTACGCTTAACGAGTCGAAAACCCAATCCAAGGAGACGTTGTCGGCACGAACAAATTGCCAAAAGATGTTCTGTGCATGGCTGTTCCATTTTAAACTCATTTGGAATATCTCCGAGAATGTGTCCTTGCGAAACAGTGTGATATCAGCTCGGCTGTGCATTTGACTGGTCAAATTGTACGCCTGACGATCATCCAATGTCACGCATATCAGTTCGATCAGACCAGGCAGCCCGTTCGCCTCAGCGAAAGAAGAGAACACGTAGGGCAGCAGGAAGCTGAACAGCGACGTGCACTCGATTGCACACATCTAAATAGTGGTTAAACTGTCAAAAAGCTCAAGGCACTTACACTCATATCCTGACACAGACGCTCTTTGGTCGAGGATTTAAGTGACTCTACCAGCTCGCAATAGCAACTAACCTCGATGCGATTGTTCTTGCCCGGATTCGCTGCCAAATAGAAAAGGTAAAGATAGCCGATGGTGGCGTTGGACTTGGCCATATATCGCAGCACGCTCAACCATGACTTCCGATGACTTGGTTTCTGACTTCTCGACTTGTACAGACTCTCGAAGATGGCAAAGATGGGCTTGTTGACTTGTTCGGCAACCGTCAAGTTTATAAGACCCCTAAATCGGTGTTTGTGGTGGGACAAAGGTTGGCAGCCGACCTTGATTTGGAATAGAACTTCTTCTCACTCAAATAGGCAGCACAAATGTCCAGTATACACCTTGCAAGAAGTTTCGCCTGCTCTTTGTCCACCAAAGGGAGTAGGTCCTTGATGAAAGCCATCAGATCGCGCGCCTCGTCAATCGGGTCGATCGCGTCGTCATTCGTACCACTTTCCACGGCTCGTCGAAGGTTTGACACAGGCTCTTGAAACTCCGCTTTCAAGGCCGAGATTACTTCATCTAAGGACTTCAAACTCTTTCTGACCTCCTCGTTGGCCAGTGCTTTCTTCACCTGTTTTAATTCCTGATCCAACGTATTAGACATCCGAGGCTTTCGTTTCGCTGACTTTGGTTCATTCGGCACCTCCGGATTATTGCTAGCTTGCTGCAAGATCTGTTTCGACTCGGCCTCCAATTCTTCGATGCGAGAGCAACCTCTCAGTGTGTTGGCGTCATTGGCCGATGCTAGATTCGGCTTACCATAAATTTCGGGAAGGAATTCACTGAGCACATAACGCAAATGCTTGTCAATTTGACGATGCTCAATTAGAATTTGAGAGGCATTCGGATTCAACTTGAGCAAAGTGCGGAACGAGGTGATTACGTTCGTGTAAAGAAGTGTCGAAAACTTTGGATGAAAGTCGAGTGTAGTCTAAATTAGTTTAACTGAACAAGACCAACAAGAACTAACTCTAATTATCATTTCCAGCAACGAGTTGCCAATCTCCGATTGTTTGTCCAAAAGCCAGCGGAAAACAAGAAAGAAGGCCTCGAGGGTTTGAGCTGAAAGCAGAAATGTCATCGAATGCCCCCGGAAACCAACCTTGACTTCCACTAGAATTGATGGCATCTTTCGGCGAATCGCTGCACAACCAGTCAAACACCAGCGCCAACTTTGCCAATTGACATTCCGGCATGCTCTAAACAGGCTTTCTTTCAGGTAAAAATCACAAGACAGACCTTTTTGATGGGATTTGAAATCAAATGAACAAGCAGCGCATTTCGGCATTGCTTGACCTGATCATTCATAATTTGATAGCGTTGATTGTTGATTGCAAAACGAATAAGTTCGGAGCGTAAACTGCACGAGTCGAAACCACTAAGATAGTCGTCGGTTAGCCAGTTACAGTGCAAATTGAATACAACATCTGGCCGATAAATCATGACCCGGTCGAGGCTAAATTGCAGACGAAACCCGATTCTGTTCATTACCACATGCAGTGCGCATTTTGATGCAAGCAGCTGAGGAACACCTAAAAGTATGCTCTTGACTAACTCATCCAGTGACCAGTACCTCCAAAGTTGGGTGCAAGACTTTGAGGATTGTGGATCAATGCTTTCCAGTATGTAGGGAAAAATTTGGACACCCGTTGCAGAATTAAAAGTAGATCGCGCCCAAGTAAGATTAGATCTCGAAAACGTTCTCTCAAAATGAAATCAATAACGTAAATTAGTAACGATCGACAACGATCGAAGCCCGGAGGCAGGTCAGACAAAAAACGCGAGTAGGTTGTGAAAACACATGAAATCAGGGTGGAGTTACCGTTTGACGGCGGCTTTAGAAACCATTCCTTTTGGCGGATAAACATTTCTAATGAGACTACTGAAAAGACAATTTAAAGTTGCTGATGTAAAGACAAAACCAACCCAAAAGTTCAATAACTTCTTCTGTTGTACCAAGGCAATTACCTGAAAAATGAATTACTAATCAGAAACAGCCAATCACTTACCCAAATTAAATTCCTTGATAAAATTAATAACAATATTCTCCAGATTGTTCGGATTTCGACAAATAATGAACTCAAGGAGATAAACAGATCTTAATAATACTGCATGCTTCAAACAACCAAAACCATCGAAGATGATCTTGTTCATTGACGTCAACGTGTCTTGCCATTCATCAACCGCCGACGCAATGCACAAGTAGTCCAAGTACTTTTTGGAATCTGGCGCATTCGCCAGGAAGGCAAAGATTGACGCACTCGAAACAAGCTTATGGAAACTTGCATTCTGATGCAACAACACTTGTAAATCGGCTTCACTTTGACAAAGCTTAGAAAATTGTAGAAATGCGTCCTCAAAATGGTACAATTTCCTCTGAATATTTTGATACAGTTAATTAAGCCTATTCTAATTTACCGCATCTTCCAGATTCTCAAACTTATTGTTCGTAAATTTGACAAGCCTACAGTATCTTTGCGACACGCCAATCAAAGCTTGTTGGTTGCCATTTGTCTGCTGATCTGTAATAAGAATCGTTTTTGGGGATGGTTTTACGGTATCCATATGCTTTCTGTGCGGTTGTTGAGAGGTATTAGCCGGCAGATTAAGTTGATTCTAAGACAGATAAGTTAAATCTAAAACTAAAAATACAAAGACTGACCGCTTGCATTTCTGATTGAATATGTCCGGATAGGTTTCAGGATGTTTTAAGTAGAAAAATGCATAAAAGCCAGTAGAAAACGTTAAATTTGTCTGTTCATTAAAAATATAAAATTGAAATTGTTCACATTGTTGGCGTTTTCAACAAACCTAGACAATCCGTTTGAGACACACCGAATTGAGGTTGAAAAACTAATTTAGCCATTTTTTTTAAACGTCCTGTGTTTCTTAACATTTTATGAGGATTTTTTTCGACCTATTTTAAGTTTTAGGGTTACTGAACAACGATGCTTGAGAAGGAAGACAAAACAGCGGATACATTCACGCTGAAGAAGCAGCAAATTTTGGAGACATTGAACAGCGTCAATCCTGACGAAAAGTTAAACTATCTCGTTAATCGAATTGTGAACATCGACATTGAGACGTCAAAGGCGCACAATGATGCTCTTAAAGAGCGAACCAGTCAGGTTACAATTGTAAGTTGCCTATGATTTGTTTGCTTTTTGATTTGTCCGCTTTTTAGCTTCAAAAAAAAGTTGCTAACCTTGAAAAGACGCTAGCTAAGACTGAGGTTGCAAAAAGTACACTTGAAGAGTTGTGTCGCAACCTCAACAATTCAAAAAAAGAGACCGACCGAAACTATCAGAAGCTTCGACAGGTTGAAGAGGCTAATCGAGAAGCCATGGAGAATTTCAAAATTTCAATTAGTGACATTCAAAAATCGGTCGAAAATCGGAAGGAACAAATGCAGAGAATGCAAGATGTCGAACATTTGACAACTTCATTGGCGAACTTGTCAAGCGAGTATGAAAAACGTTTAAGCGATCTAAAGGCTCTGGTATGCTGTGACTTAAATATTTTACAACTATTGCGTCATTTTAGTATGAAGAACGTGAGCAGACCATTAAAAGCATGGTGAATTCCAAAGACGAAGAGTTGCAACATCTTAAAAACCAGATCAACGAAATGAGCACTAAAATCAAGAATGTGTTTCAAGAGAATGTCGACCTAAAACGAGAGGTTTAACTTTTGCAAACATTGTTACATTAATTTAATGTTTAGTTGATGAACAGTGAACAAAAAGTTAGGACGGCTATTGAATCTGAGCTAAATGCGCGCAAGATGTTTGACGGCTATTCGCAAAAGTACACGGACCTCATGAAAACCCTTGAAACCTCTAACAAAGCCTTTGACAAGACCAAAGGCGATATGATGAAGATGAATGCCCAGCTCATCAAGCTTCAGGGTGAGGCGTTTCGTTCCAAGAAACAGCTGGAAGAGTCGAACAAAAAGATTCTGGCGCTAAGTGCCGAAAAGCTCGAGTTTGACAAGGAGTCGGCACAAAAGGATCAACGAATCGAGAAGCTCAAGAGTCTTTGTCGCGAACTCCAGAAAGGTAAAGCTGTTGACTTGAACGACGCCGAGCCAAAGACAGAGACTGAAGATAGTGCTGTTGTTTCGAACAAAGTTTAATGTAGTCACAAAGTTTGACCGAATCGGTCTTTCATAATCTGCCGTCGCTACTGCCTATAAGGTGCTTATTGTACAGACTGTTTAGACTGATAATTTGTCCATAACCCTTCGCTAGACCGCATAATCATTGTTTCAGTGGCTTTTAACTGCGCATCTCAATGCTCATTGTTGTTTTAAATTTACAACTTCCCAATTACAACCGCTGAATCTGGTTGCAATAGTACTAATTGCTAAATCTCAAAGTGCATTTACCAATTAATTATACGCGGCTTTACAACTAAGCATCATCATGTTCTCCGGCTGTCTGTATAGTTCTCGAATGTCCATACAATGGAAGTTTGTTTAGACTGTTTTCAATTTTCAGGCCAAAACAATTTTTTTTAGAAAAAAACATTTTGCTCAACGTGTTGGACTTCAATTTTGATTAGTAATTAAATAAAAAAAAAATTTAATTTAATCTTTAATTATACTACCATCTTTCATGATAACATTTACAACACCATCATCGATTTGATTTGTTTTCCATGCTTTGTTGGCACGATTGAACCAAATCGGCGTAAACAAGAAATGAATCCGACTTATGCCTTTGAAACTGACCGTACACTTCACTTCTTCCCCCCCCCCCCC
>JACCHV010001873.1:0-10398 GCA_018907245.1 Eupristina koningsbergeri | reverse complement strand
TGTCTTCAGTTAGAACTTTATTCTAGTACAGTGTGACACGACGCTTCCGCAGAAGCAGCACCACACCAGTCTTTAGAAATGAATCCCAAAGATTTTAATGCACTTACCAAGAGGAAAACTCTGGAAAATAGCCTAGTTCCATTTCCACTTCGTTTTTCAGTACGCAATTATTAGTTCAAAGAAAAGACAACATTGGCTAGTATTAGCCCCAGTTTAAACACTGTCGATTGTTTCAAGACTTTCTCTATCTTCCAATAATTACCTAAATCGCCAGTGCACTGAATCCCGCTTATTAAGTACGTCTTGTTAGGAAGTCTGGATCATGCTTACAAGTGCATTGATTCCGACAAGGTTGTTGGGGCAGATGATGAAATGTCTGGAATCGTTGGCTTTTGAATGGAGTAACTTCCATTCAGCACTAGACTGTGTTTGGTAAAGCGGCAGCAAGTTTTCGACTTGTTTCTTTGATTAGAGATTATTGTGCAATCGCTACGGAATTTGTCGTTTAGTAAAGATACAGCAGTCACTTTCAGTTTTCTAAAACTACTTCCAAATCGAATGTACATTGTTAAATAAGATGAAAGAGAACTTGCACGAAATTTACTAATTCGACTTGACATCGCCACAGTTGACCGTAGCAATGAGAAAAATGTTACTGTACTAGCGGATATTATAATGGCATGTTAAGCATTTAAAAGACGTAGCGTGCATCTGCGAACTTTGTTTGCTGCTGAGCAAATTCGTAACTTCAAACTAAACCAATACAGCTAAGCAGCAACAAGGCCGAGCCTGTGCCTTTACACTCATTCTCTGGGATCGCTAGCACAAGAATCGACGGTCATGATCGGAAGCAGCAGGCCGGTCACTTGATGGAAGCAATTCTTTGCAACAACCTTTAATCTAATAAAAATCAATTAATGGATTATTGTGTTTATCCGAATTCAAGTCGTTGCTTCTGCACAAACAACTAACAATGCTATTTCTTGCACAAGTTTCACGTGGGATCGATACCATGCAACTTTTTTGGACCCAAAATCTTTGCGAAAAGGTCGTCATTTGCTGACGTGGATAATCGGGATTTGGAAGTGCAATGTTGCGAATCTCTGCGTAAAATATCGGGAGGCTCGCGCTCCCTACTTTGCCAGACTGCCCTTTAACTCCGAAGCACTATGTTTTACAAACTCAAGTAATACCTCCCCATTGGTTGTCCACATGCTTAATCATCAACTTTTAACCGTTGACTGCACATAGCCGACTTATAGTACGGTGTTACAAGCCTTCTTTGTTCTACTCCAAATCAATAACGTCAGGACAGTTGTTCGACTAATAACCTTATCGTTTCTCTCATCCCTTGACCGACCTTCATCGTTTTCATACGTCGCCTTCGGCGATCAACCAGAATTAATGATTAAGTCACCTAATCATCGCGCATTTTCAATCGACCCTTGCGTTAGCACTCAGTTTAACTAGACTACCCAGAGCGTTACAAATATTTAAAAATTTCACCAGAATTAGCCAATTGTTCCCGAATAATCCTTAAAAAATGATTTCAGTATGTTTTGGGTCAAATGAAGCTAACTAGGTAAAGAAAATGATCCAATATTAAGATTAGATTAAATGTAACTTGTAGAAGAATTAAAACAAATTAATATGGAAGGCAATTGGGCTTATATGAAATGCAGAGATTAAAAATTAATAGAATAGCCGGCAGAAACGTTCAAGTCAAAAACAGCGTTCCTTTAGTGCTTACGTAGCACTGCCGCACAGAGTACACCATTTGTGTATTGCTAGGTGCGGAAATGTACGATAATGTTCAACACAACTTTGTATAAAGTAAACATAACACCGATGTGCTAATGTTTCAAAATACACAATGGAATGTTGTTGAAAAAATGTTGCGTCTGCGTCTAAGGTGGATTAAAGGCATGCACAATACAACCAAGCAATTTAATGCCAGATATGACTGCTTGGTCCATTGCCAACAATAAAACTCTAAGCGGGAAGCAGCGAGCGAAAACCGCAAGCACGCAACCGACCAGCAAGAATGATCGGTCGGCTGTCAGCTCAAACAGCAGCGTTCTTCCACCCAAGACTCAGGTTCTTTTGGCGCTCCCAACACAAAACTTGTTCAACTTTCCTCTGCACACAAACGTGTTTCAATTGTACTTGAACATGTAAAAGACGCTGATTTTTCAGTACATTTATATTTGATACAATTGTTTCTGAGTTTATAAAAGTACTTTTATGCTTCGAATCTTAGCAAATGTTGCAAGCTTCCGAAAATACTTTTAACTGATCTCGCTCACTGCACATGCAGCACACCGACCGGAATGTCAAAGTGTGCTTGATTAAATTACATTGATGTTCACGTACAAAAGAAGCCATTGGCGCGTAGCTTTTGAATCCGAATGTGGGACAATGATTGGCATCACACCGAGGAACGGCAGCAGCCAAGTAAGTAGTGTCGTTTCGGTACAACTGGCTTGGATGCAGCCAGTCCCTGGGAACAGCAGGTGCTTGTGTCGCGACCTGCTGCATGGCGTTCCCTAACCACATAGCCAGCTTTTATCAAGTTTTGGATTGTTTCTTTGCGAGCCAAGTGCTCTTGATGCAGACGTGAGGAGGAGAGCTGACGCCTTTTCCAGTTTTTAAAAGTGTTTATTTTTAATTTTTGAGTGCAAAACAAGTCTGATATACCATCGTCATGTGTCGTCTAATTCAGTCTATTAATTAGATTTACAGACCAGTACTGGGAAACTGTGCTAAAATTATATTTATATTTAAAAATAAGCACGCCTAGTGGTGGTTGCAAACGTTTGCACAAAAACACCAAAGGTATGTGGAATGAGTATTAAACTGCTGCATTTTATCAGGCTAATCTTGTAATTGTGCTGATTACAGCCGTAGAACAGAAATCGTTTCAAATTACAAACTGTAACGCTGAAAGCTAAGTGCAAATATTGCAGGTAACTGGATTCTCTACGGTCTTCTAAATCACGACATACGCAAGCACATTTGGCGTCCCAGTAGTCGGCTACGTTTCGGCTACACTACGACGACAATACAGAGCGCGACGTTGTCGTTCAACAATCGACCGTCCGAGTGCAACGACTCGGGCTAAAAGCGGACGACTATGGGAATGAGTGCCGTCGCTAATACGAGGTCTACCTAGAGCTTCTTGATCAAGTCGAAACGGGTATTCGCATAAAAAAGCGAGCGTCAGCCGTACTTTCTTCCCCATCACCCCTCGCCCCTCTCCTGATGTGTTTTATTCTGCCATCCCCCGACTGTTTTGTTAACGAATCGATGAAATTCACGCATATCACTTGTTCCTTATAGATTGCTAGTTAATTGAAAAGGTCCTTACTGCGAATAGTTAGACCGGTAATTTCATCAAGTGACAATTATTATTCTGCTGTAAGCCAGTGCACATATCGTGGAGCTTACGAGCGGTCTAGTTCCAGAAAATCCTCTAGTATCTAATCCTTTTGTTTTCATTGTAATTTACATGTACTGTTTGGATAATTAACGTGCTGTACATAGTCAAAAACCATCTTTGCACAGCTTTGCCCTCTCAACATATGATGTTAGTGTTTGTACAAATGACCGCTAGTGTGGTAAAGGCCTAATAAATTTGGCCTTTGACTTGATTACTCGAAATGGGGGCCTAATCGAAACACGTGCTCGCTGATAGATGCCGAGGGCCATCGGCTTTTCAAGCGCGCCCCGTGCTCAATTGATCAAGCACGTGCCGCGCGTGGCCTATTGGCCGTTGACGTCAATTCTCGTGCGCTTAATTAGTTCAAAACAATAACCGGCAACAGAAAACGAGGAGCCCGCTTGCTTGTCCGAAAATTGCCGTTGCTTGCATAAACTAATTAGGCCAAGTACGTCGCCTACGGTAGGAGCCTTTGATTGAAACACTAACTCCTCTCGTCGCGGCAAGGATTTAATACCGCAATCGACGGTACTAATTGTTCTCATGAGCACAATGCAGAACAATTAAAATAACAACGACATTCTAGAACGGACTGCGATTAAGCCGAAACATCTGAAAAGTTCAAAAGTCGTCGATACAAATGCGGTCTTCTTTCGTCGACACTTCGCCCGAAAAGATCACTTCGCGTGCGGTGATGATCAGTCCAGATCAGTCGACGAGAATTGTTTTGACGACGGCGTTTGTTGACTACGTTGGGTGCTGCATGCTCGCCAACGCATCGTTCAATGAAGCGACACACAATACAGCTGCTTTGCAGATGCTGGCTATCAACGGCACGACAGTCGTTGGTGCGAGAGCTGGATACTGAGCTGGACGCAATCAAGGTTTGGATAGGATTCCCCGGGGTTTAGTGTGTTCTTAGCGCGCCGGAACGTACAAACATGAGCGCACCATTCTGGGCAAACAAGGAATGGAGATTCGGGTTCAGGGCTACTCGAAGCCGATGCTGAACTTTTGTGCCAACAACTACCTCGGCCTAAGCAGTCATGCCGAAGTTATTGAGGCCCGTGCTGGGGCGAGCCACTTTTAATTTAGAAATTTAGGCAGCTAAGTCCACTCTCGACTCGCATGGTGCTGGCCTTTCGTCCGTACGCTTCATCTGCGGCACTCAGGACATTCACAGACAATTGGAGCGCAAATTGGCCGACTTCCATGAGCGAGAAGATGCTATTATGTACGCAGCATGCTTCGACGCAAACGCGGGCATTTTCGAGGTTTTAACAAGCAAGTCTCCTCATGAAACACTTTTTAAACGTAATTCAGCCGCAAAGGACGCAATTATTACGGACAAATTAAATCATGCATCGATTATCGACGGTATACGACTGTCCAAGGCCAAGCGCCTGCTCTTCGAGCACATGGACATGCAGGATCTGGAGCAAAAGCTCAAGGAGACGCAGAGTGAGTGTCCCTCAACTTTAGACATCAAGGTAGCGTTTCAGGCTGTCGTCGACGAGTGATTGTGAGTGACGGCGTCTACTCGATGGACGGCGACATCGCGCCGTTGAAGGAGATCTTTAGCTTGGCTGATAAGTACAATGCGCTGGTGTTCTTGGACGAGTGTCACTCGACCGGCTTCATGGGCAAGACCGGTCGCGGAACGGAGGAAGCACTCGGACTGGGCCCTCGGGCCGACATCATCAACTCGACTTTGGGCAAGGCATTAGGCGGAGCGATGGCGGTGTAGGGCCTGCCGCAGATTCCCTTCCAGTTTGCCGATTTAGTACAAAGTCGGTCCAAAAGCGCTGATCGACTTGCTTCGTCAACGCAGTCGGCCCTATCTGTTCTCCAATTCACTAGCGCCGCCGGTCGTCGGGTCCGCGTTGAAAGTAAGACTTTGATGAGGCCTGCGACTTCTGCTTAGGTTCTCGAGTTGCTGTCCGATGTGAACAACTCGCTGGTCGCCAACTTACACAACAATGTTAGCCAGTTTCGATCGAAGATGTCGACGCTGGGTTTCCAGGTGATGGGCGACAAACGGCACCCGATTTGTCCCGTCTTCCTCAGTGACGCAGCACTTGCCTCGAAGTTTGCCGACGAGATTTTAAACGAGGGGATTTACGTGATTGGATTTAGTTACCCGGTTGTGCCGGAAGGCAAGGCACGCATCCGGGTGCAGGTGAGTCTTGTGGTTTGGATCATTCACCTTCATCTGTTTGGATCTCTGCTGCGCATTCCGCCGAACAAATCGACAAGTGCGTCGGTGCATTCGAGAAGATCGGCAGAAAGCTTGGTGTAATCAGTTGAAGGCCGAGGCAACCGATAATTGGCGCAGAAGTTAACAACGTTTTATCAGAAAACAATCGTGAACAATTTCAATAAATCACTTATAGAGCAGCAGATGCTGTATGGCATAGTTATAGATGAAGATCGATCCTGTTATGTGAACGTTCAGCGATCTTGTCACGCCAAGCTGTCTGATTTCGATCGTGTGGTCGACGTAGCGAATCAGCTCAGGCGGGACACCTTGCTTCTCGTCACCCAGAAGGAGGACGCATTTCGGTGGAAATGAGAACTTCTCAAGCGTAACTAAATTGGTTGTGCATGCAGTAGTGTGCAAGAAACAGGACTCATGTCAGTTGTTTGAAAATGTAATAAGATGTGAGTGTGAGCTCGGCCAAACCCATTATGTATAGTGCAATTGAAAGCTGGGTGATCTTCAAGCTCGGCTCTGACCAGCATTGTTGAACCAACAGGCCAGCCTAAAGTTTAGATCTCGCGTGCAGAGCAAACAAGACACGGGAATCTCGGAATTCTGGTCCCACTTGACGAGATTAATCTTAGAGCTACAAAGGAACAAGACATACAACGCAAGCCGGCACCGTAGTTGAAAGCCAACGATCAGCAGGAACAGTACGATTGCACTGATAAGCAAGCGCAAGAGAACTTGGCTGTGCAAGGATGCCTTGCCTAAATGTATATTTGTCCCGGTTGTCAGTTGCGGAAAATGTTGCCTTCAGTGTTAGGCGATCATAGGCAGGTCTGCTCAAAACATGAAATCGATCTAAAACGGCAAGAACGCAAGGTCACTCAGCTTGAAGACCGTCTCGCCGAATCCCTCATCATTTCGGTTTACCTGCTCTTCAATGCAGCTTCAAAGATGCGGTGTTGTAGGCTGCATGAGTCAGCGAACTTCCGCTTCTTGAACAGACTAGGACATGATTCGCAGACGCATTTCAACCCAACCCTTCCACGCTCATTTTAATTGGGCTTTTTTCTGGAAATACAAAGTCGCCCAGAGTTGCCAAACGGTCGTCCAGTCTGAGTCTTACCCAATGTTTGCAGAACCTATCCAGACGTTGTTGGCAATTGACGCCACAACGGTTTGAGCCGATAAACCTCCTGCCGATGATTTAAGAAAGTCATGACGTCCAAGAAGCAGGACGAGCACAATTCAAAGCCAACAGATGCTACACCAACTTTCCCCTGAGTACTCGTTGATTGCTGGGCCAACCTTACCCCTCCCCCAATTATGTATTACCGCTAAATTTTAGCTGTTTTTAAAGTTTCGGCTGTGAAAACTGTCCTCAAACCCAGACCATTCTTGACCACCACGAGGCTCTGGATCTGGGGCGAAAAGTAGCACTTAGGAGGAGCGAGCGATTGCTGTAGCTGAGATTAGGAGCTGTTCGGAACTCCAAGATGCTCTCTACAACACAATGGCGACCGGCTTCACACGACGGGGAACACTTTTAAGGCACTAACGTGTCAGCTTGCCTCGTTTCTTGCACACTGCTGTAACCTTGTCAAAACAACAAACCTGAGCGCGATGTTTGTTCGGCTGCGACAATCGAGAACCCCTCCGAGCGACACTTCTTCAAATAGTCCAACACACTCTCAGGCCTAACCTAAAGGAGTTTGTTGAATTAGATCGCAGGAATTACAGAAACCTCTATTATCGGCAGCAGTTTCTCGGAAGAGATGCTTAGCGCCTTGAACTCATGAGACTTCACTACTGCCAAATTCGGAACCACTAGCTTTCTAACGTTAAAAATCTCTGACGTGCGGCACAAGCCTCCCAGATTAGTGGCCTTATTGATGAGAGAAGCCACAACAACCAGCTGCGTCTGCTCGTCTACTTGGTTCTTCTTTTCGAATTGCTTCTCCCAGGTGTCGATCTTTTGCTGAACTTCAAAGTTTTTGTCGCCGTCGTCGTCTGTCGGATGATCTTCACCAAGTGTTTGTGGCTTCGAGACATTAGTGCCAACAAGACCTGTAAGTTTTGTTTCAAGAAAGTACTAATCAGAGCATACCAGAAAACATTGCCGAGTTCTCGGCCCTGTAAACCAGCCCCAAGTTGAAGGAACGGTGTTTGTCCAGGAAACACTTGTAGGCTGACAAGTCCTCGAAGATCAGCTCGTCCTTCGGAATGCCAGTTAGCTTCGGCAGTATGCTGAACGCCAGCGGTAGGTCGACGTCTTCAGGATATAGATGCTGAAAGTATGGCTCCTCACAAGCAACCTCAACGATTCTTTTAGTATTGCCTAGTGTGTCGGAGTTAAAGTCGGCCAGCTCAATTCCAAATTGAAGAGACGCGTCCGCCAGGACGACCTCACGATGCCAATTGCAGAGCATTTTGATTGACGCAACAGACAATATTCGCACCATGAAGTTGTGCGTGGTAGTCCACGGCAGGACTTTGATGAGAAACTTGCCGAGTCGTCCTCTAGTCAGCTGGGTGTCCAGACGCAGCGATCGCACGATGGACGAAATCCACGAACTCACTGATCCGATGCGTTGTGTCGCCAGCTAAAAAACGTCTCGAATTGGTCATTATGAGTTACGTTTGGCGCCTGTTCCAGCCAGTGCTCGTAGAACTCAACATCTCGAATACAGTAGATGGTCAAGATCCATTCGCAGACCAACTTGAGTGAGAACTGCTGACTCTTCTTCCCGATTTGCTCAACACAGAACTGTCGCACCAGTGAGTGTGACGTCTCGTGCAAGTGCTCGTAGAGCTCGGCGTTGCCTACAAATAGCAGCATAAGCGAGGCCAAGCGTGTCTGCTGACGATGCCATATCGACAGGCCGAACGATCTGGAACACAGCTTGGTTTCTAAGCTTTTTATAGTTACCGATTCTTGTGCCTGCTGTCGATGTGATCGTACTTCTCCAAGATTGCCAGCATTAGGTCTCCCCATTCATTCGAGGCATTCTTGAAGGCAATACGTGGAGCATCGCCGTACGCCGTAATCACGCATACTCTCGTGGTCCTCTTCCGCCATCGTGACCGTCGGCTATCTCGCCCAAACCCAGAACCCTCTGCCTTTTCAATGCTGTTGCCAGTCGAACCACCTCGTCAAACTTCTGTGGAATGCTGCCATAAATTGCCAGCTCCAACAGCAACGGATAGAACTCGATCGGCACAGGCGCCCTGTTGTACAGTTGGCTAGCGGTAATAAATGCGACTTGGGGGTTGCGTTCGTTCGACTCCAGCATTTGGAATAATTGCTTCTAAAGTTATGTAGATATAATTAATGGACGAGCCTTACCAGCACAAACTCCCGGGTGTGGAATCCCGCAAATCCGGCCACAGTGCCCTCGTGTCGAACGATTTGTTTTTGCAAAGGCCCCCTGGTCCGTCTTCTCCATGCTGTCTCGCCCGCATCTCCTGTACAAACCACTTCGACCCGTTTGATGAGACGTCACTTTGTGTGTGTGATCGGCCTTAAAACCAGCAGCCGTTTTTATAACATGCCAGCCTTCCTACAGGGTAGCCCCCCTCTAAGTACTTTCAGGGACGTTATTACTTTTGCTGCTCCGCTTCAAGCTGAACCTATTTAAACTTGCAGACCGACCTCCACTGCTCTTCTCCGGAGAATTCCCCTATTTTGATTTTTGACGGTTGACAGTAGCCAGCAACTAATTCTTTACACTTCAAACTGCTCCGAAGTACCATTCTCGGGAGGACACTTTGAACGGAACAGCTGCCATTGACTTGAAACCGGTTATCGTCGTTATCTAAGACTGCAGTATTAGGACGACCAAGGTTTGTAACATGTGATATTGTTCGCAATTAGTACAAATTCGGAACCAACTATACACAGCATTCTTTCCTGTTTTTCATCCTCGTCCAATCTTGTCTGCAGCTTCTTGAGTACTCATCAGATACAACTGCCCTGATGATGAGCTACGAGCCTCAACGAACTTGCTCGAGTGTTTTACGCAAGCATGACAGTCGGTGTTTTAATTGTAGGCCAGTCAAATCTCGATGGCAGTTTGTTTCATCAAGTTAAGGAAAGTACGCACTATCAAAATCAGACTATTTTCGGTCTAGACTTTGGCAAATCCTTCGACACTAAGGAATTTACTTGAAATGACAGCAGTGTTCCACCCCCTAACTTCGAGTTGCCTAATGCGTGCTGCGAGGTGTGTTTGGCTAAGTGGTAGCAGCACTCACGTGGAAATGAGAAAGCCGCCCAGCGGGGCTCGAGCCCAGCTGTGTGCGGTTGTCTCAGGTGAATGTACGCGACCAAGTGAGCTGGTTGTTTCGCTTCAGCTGGCTTGCGTACAGCCAGTTCAGAAGAACAGCACATGCTCTGTCAGCTCTAAAAGGTGGCGTCCACCAGTGACAGTGGCCAGCTTCAGCAGCCTGCGGGTTGTGCTCCTTCTCAGGCTTGAGTTCCTGACGCAAAAGTGAAGTAAGAGCGAAGTAAAGTATTGTGTAAAACAACCGAATTTTTAAGACGCTGTTAGCTCAAAGGTGGACTGTTGTCGCCCAGAAGAGTTGAGCAGTGTGATAAGTCCGGAATTTACCAATTTTGATTCGACTAATCCCCGATGTAGTTGGGAATCGTTCAACCACAAAGGCTCAATCTCCGTTTTAAAATTATTAGCAAGGGCGTGCTTGGTTAAGTGGCAAAAGCGTTCGCTTGAAAAAGAGCAGATTGCGCAGTGGG
>JACCHV010001869.1:0-10853 GCA_018907245.1 Eupristina koningsbergeri | reverse complement strand
TTTAAGGTAAAATTGCTAATTTAGACGTACCAGAAAGAACTTGACGCTAAGAATGATGAGAGCAATTTTACTGATACATCCATTTGTTATGACATGGATGATAATGAATCGGTAGGTGGTTGCTTTATTGAATAGAGACAACAAAGTTGTAGTTGACGGACTCGATGTCTTCATCTGGCTACGAAGGCTCTTTAGACGAAGATACGATTTCACAAAATATTCCACTCACCTACGATCGCGATTACTTCGAGAACGACGCCTACTTAACCTCACTCTTCGGATTCCACTGGCGCCAGAACACAAACAATGTAAACTAGCAACAAATTTCTTAAACTGATCTGTTCCAGAAAGGCAAACACGTTTTTACTGAAGAGGCTTTGGTTTACGACTCGTTTGCGAACCCGTGGTATACAGGCGAAGTGATCGAGCCAGATGAGATCGAATACACAAAGATGTCACCGTCGGAGCAACAAATAGACGAAGACACACTGTTCGACTTTGCTGATGATCAAGAGAATCAGTATCTTGATAGTCGAGGCTTGTCGCCAAAAAGCACCGACGATTTACTCGACCTGTCTGCACCGTCGATTTCCGCTGAAAACTCACGAATTACAAGTGAGTTTACACTGGATCCGGCTATTCAAATGCAAGCTCAACGACCGGTCGTCGAGCAAGATCAAGAAGCAAGGCTGGCCATGAAGAAGTCTACTCAGCGCATGCAAAGTCGCACAGATGAGCTGAGACGCAAGTTACTGGAGAATCAGTAAGCTGTTGGCGTTGATTTTGTCTATTGAGAATTTAGATCGATCGTCTTACCAGATCCAGAGCCGTTATTCCGGCCAGATGGTAAAAATGGATACACTCCATCGGGACGAAACAGTGAATGGCTTGAGGTTGAAACACCGTCTTGGAGTATCGTCGAGGACCAGGCGTTACTATCTGTAAGTGTTCTTTATGTCATCAAAAGTATCGTTGATTTTAGTTGGTTGTAAGCCAACTACGCGCTATACCGATACCCACGTATATCAGTCGCAACTTCTGCATTAATTGGGATCTCATTGCTTTTAACGTAAATAAGGTGTCGTTTCACGACAGGTTTGAAGATTTATTACGCTTCAATATTTGTCATTTAGAAGTCCGAATCATAGCTGCACACGTTTTCGTGAACTGGCGTCCAAGTCGAAACCTGTTGTGGAGAATCCGGTCGGTATCGTAGAACGATTCGACAAGATTGACCTCAGTGTGTTGAACGACGAGCGTGTGGCGAGTAGCACGCAACAATCAACTCGTTGCTTGAACAAATCCGTGTCGATATTAGCTCGTAAAATTGAGGATCTGAAACGAATGAGAAATACTTGGCAATCACGCACCAACTGGCTAGTCAGGTGTGATGAAGAAGAGCAGTTTAACGTTTTAAGTCGCTTGGACGACACACAGCCGCGAGCTGAAGTCTCACGCACACTCAACTCGATTCGAGTTCAACGTTTGATGAGGAATGAGGAGAAGACACCGTTCGAGATTTTGCCACCAGACAAAAAGGGATTGCCGTTGGAAATGGCCATGGTTTTGCATCAGTATTCGCGAGCTCTTCGACTGTCTAGAGTCATGCTTACAGCAAAGGTTTGAGTTGAATATTAAGTTGCATAACATACACACTTGTTTAGTCGTTCATAAACGCATCGCTGAAACGACCAGCTGATTTTGGCCGAATTATGTCCTATGGCCAGCCAAGCTCCTATTTGGACAGTCGAATGTTCGTTGTTGAGCAAGACTCATGGAAATTACAAGTTGTCACGTCTGCTGCTTTCAATTGCCACTCAAATCAAGTGCCTAAAATGCAGCACGCTCTTGAAGGCCGTCTTTTATGGGTTGATCATAGCAGGCTGACACAGCTAAAGAATCAACAGGAAAACTACATTCGTCAGATGTTGCATCCGAATCTCATGCAGTTTACGGTCGACATCCGCTCGAATATGATCTATTCTCGCAAAATCACCTTCGATAGCTTCCGATTTGCGTCCAATTTCTTGCTGCCTAAGATGCCGAAAAGACCGAACAAGCTGGTCACACCAGTTGTGGTTGTGAAAGTTGACGTTGATAAGAAGTTGTTAGAGGATGTTCAACTAACAGTGAAAACACTCAGCACCCAACGGGTAATGAAAAACGGATTGACCATGTTGCCAATTAACTTAGCAGGTAAGAGTCCAACGGCTTTGCGTTTTAATTTTTGACATTTCCAGGTTACACACAAAAGGACTTGTTCTTCTACAAGCCAATCATGCCAAAACTGCTAAAGCCTTGCAGTCGTATTGAAGCTGTTGTTGACATTCTTCCACTGTTTCAACAAAGTCTAGATATGAACAGCTCGTTGGCAAACGACGTCTGTGAATGTGCGGCATTAGCCGAGGAGTTTCTGCTTGAGTGGCAAGATTGTATGATGTTGCGGTTTAGCAACAATTTGCAATTTGATCCAAATTGTCGCTACTTTACTAAAGCAAATCACAAAAGCCTGATTCTCAAAGCTGAAGCCTATCCAACAGTTAAAAGAAGCGCGTCCAGCGGTTATTACGTCGTCACTTGCGTGCCCGACGATCGTATCGAATTGCGTCGCATTGGATTCAACAGATCAACGCAGGAGTTTGACGTGGATGACCCACATACGATCGCGATCTTAAAAGCAGCGTTCAAAGCGAGTTGCAACACCTTGAGCCGAACAAAGACGTTTGTTCCCGATCGGAACTTCTCAAGAAACTCGCTGAAAACCGTTCTGACGACGTTTTTACAGCAAACTGACATGATGGATGAGGACACGCTGTCTGACCAGGTCGTCTTCAATCCGACCTTGGTGCAACTTCAACGACAAGCAAGAAAGCAATACGTTCGCGAGAACAGACATCGGCACAACACTTCGCTGTTTCTGCAGCACAATTTCATTCAAAATGCACCGTTAGAATTGGCCTACTCAGTGCGGCCAAACATCCCGTTGAAGAAGCTCTACAAGAAGTCCAAGAAGTTTGGGAAACGCCCTCTACTTTCAGGCTTGACACTGCTTCACCACGGCGTTTCTGATGACTCGTATCGTGGGTGCAACTGCTGACTCGGCTTCACAGCTTCGCTTTTTGATTGGGCAGTCCGAGGGTCCACAAAATGAAGGTCTGAAGGAATTGTTTGCCGGATTAGAGGAGTCTGTTCCAAAGACGGACAGCTTTAAAGGCACGCTTTGTTTGCGTGAACCTAGCGCCAATTCGCAAGCGAATGCCACAGAAGATGCTCTAATTGACGCCAAAACACTTGAACAGTTTTGTCAGCTTATGCAGAACAACGAAGGCTTCATCAATGTTGACAATTTGATGCTGATCAACCAGCTCTACAAGCTCACTCAAACTACGCTCAAATACTCCACAACAGCTACTGAAAGTCTAGCCGAGAAGACAAAGCTGCCGCGACCAAACGTGGAACAGCTAAGTCGGATCACCTGCTTCATAAACAGTCGATTCGGCCCGCCCAAGCTGCCAGCTGTTTTGAATTCATTGAATCCGGTCAAGAATTCATTGACATCGCTGATTGACGACCACTACTCAGTTCTCTCAATTGGCACACAACAGGCCGCGGACGCGATGAAGAAGCTTACAAGTGATAAAGAGCCTTCCATTCCGATGGTCTTGAAACTGCAGTTGCGCAATCTGACGCCTCAGCTTTCGCAAATCCTGCCGACTAATCCGGCCCAGTTCAATGTGAGCTACGTGGAAAAAGGTCGGCTGCTGAAGTTGCGCTACCAGGTGGCAAGCGAACACATTCAGCTGGTATGTTGTCTTGTAGATTGACTTGATTAAAAGATTGTTTAGAGCTCAAATTGCTTAGATGAAAGCCGACTGACTTTCAACGTCAAGTGCCAGAAGTCCGCGAATGTGCCGACTGAGATTCCAGGTGCACGCAAGGCCGTTGTTTGTCGAGCTTTGGAAAACCCTTATCATAAAGAAAACTGATCCACTTTCTTGCAAAGATGCCGATTATAATGCGCAAGAGGTGGCTAGCCGGAGTAAAGCATCGCTATCTGCGACTCAAGACCTTTAAACACAAGCAACAAGTTCTGCACTCTGTCAATCGGATGCACAAGATCATCGATTTGATATTGAAAGAGAACAACGAGAAGCTGGATAAAAGCAAGCATGTGACTGCACTGGAGTGCAAGAAGTCGGCTGTTCGACGCTTACTGCTCAACTCGACCACCAAATTTCCGACTTCTTTGAGCACTATATGCGCTGATAAACGATCGACTACGTCGACGCTGAAGACTTCACCACTGCTGATCGAGTTGCTCGTTCAGACGACTGCGAAGTATCGGTCGGCACTGTGCGACAGACTTCATCCATCATTCAGCACAGTGGAGTCGTTGGGCTCAAAAGTGATGAAGAACAAGTCGAGGGGACTGAGGATTGACTACGGTGGTCCGGACAAGGTCTGCTTTGTTTGCTAAATAATCAGCGTTACTTTTTTACAGAGGGTGCTTGTGTTCAACAGCTTATTAGAGAACTTCTTCTGCAAGCTGAAAAAGCCGGCTACAACTACGGCCAAACCGATCGACTCGACTGCAGATGTAAGCCTATCGTTTGATTTAAAAACTCCGATTTCATAGATTTACAACCAACTATTGTGTCGTTCAAACATTGGACCATCGAAACTGATCAAGTATCGGGCACCGGCTGAACCAAACGAGAACGCCGATCAGAAATCGTTTGAACTGTCGGAACAAGTCCGAAGCGAGGCCACCAACCCGCCTTCAACAGCGTCTTCCGTCAAGCTCTACAAGACTTCTGAGCAGACTCACAACGCTCCGATGGCCTCTCAACACTTGGCCTTTGATAGCACAGCTCAACAGACAGAAACGAACCGTGAACGCTTGCTACCAGCCATTCCATCGGCTATGCAAGTCCCGAACCTAAAGTCTGTCTGCCAACAGAAACCTGACTCTCAGATAACGAAGTCGCCGCAACTGGCAGAGTCAGTCTACTACACAAAACAGAGTTTGAATGCATACCTGACAACAAGGTAATTTCATTGTCAGTATTGTAGCCAAACTTGAGGAATAATCATGTTTGAGTTTGGCTGCAACCTGTGAGCCAGATTAAATTAGACATGTTTAGTACCAACCTACAAGTTCATCGATCCACACCTTCTCAAACATTAGTCTCCGATTCTGATCAGTATCTGACTGGCACAGTCTCAACAGCTGATTCCGTCAGACGTGACACACGTGTTCAGATCAAAGCACCGCAAAGTCGACCTGTAGTGAGGCATGTTGTTGTTGGTAGTCGGCCGAAAGTGAGTGAGCAAATGGATGAGCCGTCGGGAGTCGAGCGCAACGTTCAAGTTCGTCGTGAAGATCTCGTCTCGCATGAAACACGCTATTATCAGCCGTTGACCAGTCAGCGTGAGCTGACAGTTCGCGAGAAGCTTCAGCAAGACATGGCTCGAGGCTTTGCTCAGTCTTCCAGTCAGAAGAAATTTTACCCGGTCAGAATGCACACGACCATGAAGCGTAAAATCAGCGAGACTCAAATGTTTGGTGATGGTACACTTAGCAACGATTCGAATCCGCCAAAGCGCAGCCGACCAGCGCAGTATGTGTATCAGGTAAAAAGCTCGCCGACAGCAAGCACCAGTGCCTCCTTCTCTCCGACAGTTCAGTCCGTTCGATTGACTCAGTCAAGCTCAAGCATGAGTGGTGGTGCGAACAACGCAGGCAACGAGCAGCCAGTAACTAACCAAACGGTTCCGATAATTTATCATCATGGGGTAAGCCGAAAAACATTTGATGCCCTTTCCGATTTGCCTCCGACAGTTTTGTCAGTCTTAAACACTTGAAAATCTCTCGAGTGTCCTTCAAAAGTTGATAAATGCCTTCCACAAAAAGCAAGCTTAAAAAAAGAGAAGAAAAAGTTGGCTCAGCAGCGGTCAGATGGTATTTTTAAGTTCACAGCATTTCCGACCGTACACTGTTTCGGTGTAGTTTTCGTGGCGTGTAGCAGTATTGTTTCAAAAGTTTTTTGTTGTTATTGTAATTTAATTTTTTTGTACAATGTAACGAGACGCAATGGGAACTTAATCGTCTGTATAATCATGCATATTTTGAAGCAAAAAAAAAAAGGATTTTTTTCTTCAAATGTTGCAAAAGCAAGTTGAATACATCGTGCCATGGGAAGCAGGGTCGATGGTGATACTGTAATGTAAGCTGTAGTGTGGTCCTAATAGCAACTTTTGTTTTGATATTTATTTTTCCAAAAACTTACACAACTATGTGGTTTGCAAATTTGTTTGATATTCAAGTTTAGCATTAAATTCAGGTTATAAATGTAGCTTTTGACATTAAAACTTGCTAATAGATGTTAAGTAGATTTGAAGCACAGATTTAAAAGAATGCAAGCTGCAGCAATTTGCATGCTAGATTCGTCGGTCATGTTCAATCATGGGTTAGTGATGTGTTCGAAGAACTTTGGGGTTGTGCAATTAAAGCTGAAGTTTGATGGTTGAGAAGTATATTGTGCAAAATTTGCGCTTTGTATATTTGTATTTTGTGGTATTGGAGTATGTTAAGGAAATTACACCGCTTAAAAAGAGGTAGGCTCTTTGTCTGTTATAGTACACAGCAGATTTGCCGACTATACGGTTGCTTTTATGCTAGGTAAAGCTCGGTTATGCTAAGCAGAAGAATTAGCTTTTGCTCCCGTGATTCAGTTCGTGCGTGTGTCCATAGTACTCCTCTTTTTTTTGTTAAACAATATATCTTTCCTCAGCACGTTTTCTGGCTAAAGTTTAATGTTAAACCTCACCTAAAACTTATCCATTCTTGGTCTATTTCTTTGCTGAGAACAGCCTGCTCTTTAAGAGCTTACTTATTTCGTTTCCTAACCGAAATTCTTTTCTATAAACATTTACCAGTTCTAAAAGTTGCTAGAAAGTCCGTCAAAGTCTCACTTTAGAAGCTCGCAGCACGACCGCACAAAGCGTAGTTTGCGAATGATTTTGTTCGCGTCGTGCGGCATAGCTTGGCTCAAAAATTCTTGCGACTATTGCTTGCAAGATCTCAGCACTGCTAAAAACGATCTGCAAGCGAAACGCGTTCACACGCGAAATTCGCTGCAATCATAGGTTTTTTTTATTGATTTGACGCTACTTTTGAAAATTTGTTCGAGAAAATTCCAAATTTTTTCAACTTTCGTTTTTTTGCAAAGTTGCAAGTCAGAGTTTGAGAAACTTGAAACAATGTTTTGTTTTTTTTAAAAATTTTTATTTCAAGTATTACAATTACGTCGGAGCACAGACGTGTTGGTTTCGTGAATTTTTCTATAAAACAAATAATGAGCGATTTCGGTAGTCTTGCGAGCACAAGAAAGTGCTCTGTGTGGATTGCAACTCGGATGAAAAAACATCGTTTTATAAGCAACATTTTTCATCGTCTTTTAACGCTTAACGTACAATTTGAATTTTATACTGGTTGTGATTAACTTAAACAGTCAGATCTGTTAAATTTTCATAACATTAATACACATTGATGAATCACTATTTAATATTCAAAACAAATATGCTTTCGTCAAAGTGATAAAAAAAATGTGAATTTTGGTTGCGGAGAAGATTGATCTGAGGTCGCAATCTACTTTAATTGTAGTCTAAGAAGTATCGAGGTTGCCCATGAAAAAGCATTCAAACAACTTGTGTGCTGTTTGTTGATTCTCTGACAATAAAGGGGATATTCAAGAGTCCATAATATTCCTTCAAGTGTGGGTGATTGATTCGAACTAAAAATAGGATTTTGTTATTGCAACATGGCACACCCTCAGATGACTTGAAAATGCGGCGCGTAGATACGAAGACGGTAGTGCGATGGCGTTTCACTCGTCTTCAGTTGGGAACATGTTTGTCAAACCTCGTCTTTGTTATACCCCTCGACGATCGTGCTTAGTTAAGCGGCGAAAGCATTTGCTTGAAAAAGAGTCTACTGCCTACAGGGGTTCAAACCCAGCTAGGTGCAATTGGCTCGAATGTATATGCGCGACCAAGCGAGCTGTGTTATTTCGGCCAGCTCAAATGTAGCCTGCTTATAGAATAAGCCCGTCCTCCTGTCGATCTGCGGGTTGGTGTTCGCCGGTGACGGTAACCAACCTCGGCAGCCTTCGAGCTGTGTCCCTCTGTAGGTTCAAGTCTCTGATGCAAGGATGAGATCAGAGCGAGTCGGAAAAAACCGTCATGATTTGTGATTTCAGCTATGTTTTTTAAGTTATACTGATAAGAGCAGTATTTCAAAGAAAGAAGTTCAATGCGCCAAGCGAGCTTTTTGTTAAACGTTGAGTATGCTAAGGATGCACGCAGCTAAAATCAGCTTTTTACGTCGAAAAATTAGTTTGATCGAACGAAAGAGCTTAGTTGGCTAATTGAAAAATATACTGATTATAAAAAAGTTTGTGAATTAAATCCGATGCTGGTTGTACGCGTTTTATAATGAAAAACGTATACTATCATTGTGTTTGACGCGACATTTTGCGAAAATAGCAACAAGATAAGTGAAGCTAAAACGATGCTGACTAAAGCAATAACAAATCGTTGAACATTTACACTCAACGTATGTTAGGTCTTTAAATCGGAGGTATTTTAAAAAACTAAATGCATTTTGTTCTACCACACTGGTGAAGGCTTATTTTTACACAAATTTCAGTTTTGTTTATTTTTCTAGGTCTAAAATTAGAAATAATTGTTTTGCACTAATACAATCAAAACTAGCAGAAAGATTAGAGCAGCTAGTAGCAAGCAACTTAATCTTGATGATGTGTCTGCTCGTATTTTTGAGATTTTATGATTACAATTAAACACAGCGGCCGGCTGACAACTCTTTCCATAATTTTGATTTGGACTTGTTTAATTCGAAGAGGGAAGAACAGGGCTCCCAACAGTTGATGTAGAACATTTAGAACTTCTTTTCCTCAAATTCAATCGTTTCTCTTGTGCTTGCCGCACGCCAACTTTGTTCATAATTCATTTTGATAAAAATATGCTTAATATTCTAATTTAATTAACCGAGGAGAGGGGGCATTTTGTCACAAAATTAGTAGAAAGTTTTTGACACTTTGAATGATTTCCTCATTCGCAAGTCTTTCCCAACTTGCGTGATTCACTCGGGTTTGGAAAGAGGAGAGAAGCAATAAATTAAATCAACACTCTCAACTGATCTATCGACTACTTCTCTATTTTTAGGAACCAATAAAAACTTACATTCGGCGGGACAATCACCAGTTTGCCATTCATGACTCGGCAACCTACTCACAGATTCCGTCTACCGGCTGGGCTCAGCCGGCAAAACTGCCAGTACAACACAAGGTTTACGAGAAGCGAACACTGCCAACTACTAGCAGTTCGGCAGTGCCGACTTCGTCACAGACAACACTGAGCAAATGCAGAAATGAGTTGTCCGACGGAAGTAAACCAGCTCCTTGAAGAGCCGATTTGTTGTTGTAAACTTGTTAAAAAAACAATTGTTTTTTATGGATCTCATTTTAATTGTAATTTTGAAATAAATAAGTGTCTGTCATTCTGCTCGTGCTATCCTAAATCTTGGCCATTAATGGCTTGTAAAGGTTGCCAAGAAGTAATTAGACTGTTGCTAACTTTGGACCCTGGGCTTGAACAAGCTTAGATTTATTTGCTCGTAAACAAAAGCTAATTTATCCAACAATTTAAGTCAAAGTCTAAGGTCGGAACTGCGCGCTGTCTCATTTGTCTACTTTTGGCTCCGATCAGCCTTAATTTTTTTTAAATTTAATCTTTGAGCTATCAGTCTTCCAAACCATAAACATTGCAGTTATTTCGTGCCAATTGCTTTAAGCAATTTCTTAAGTCGACAATTCACACAGCCTGTGATGACCTTTTCTATTTTTGCGACATCAAAAATCTTTACCGTAGCTGTTCGGAGAAACGAATTTAGCAGAAGATGATAAGAACAGGCGGTGATGCAAACTACAATCTGATACTGCCCCCAACTGTACAGTTTGAGTTTCTCGGATAGTTTCTTACGAAATTTGCGTTGAATTCCCTGCAGGACCGACCGATCTTATTCATGGATTAAAAATGAAATGATAATTTTGCTTCGCGAACTCGGTGCATGCACATTTCTGGCATTACCGTGCTCGGCAGGTCCATTTTCAGCTGCTTATAAATCACAGCTAAAAGTAGTTCCTTGTGGCTTGTGATATGTCTGCCGGCGACGTTCCACAACAGACAGAAAATCTTTTATTCGGCTAACGTCGACTAAACTTATTTTGCAGCATGAAGGTTAACCACTAACCAAGGTTCAGATGCGATAAATTCTTAAACAAACCTCGTCCATGGAAACAATTGCCGAATAAAATTATTTCTCAAATTGCTTGCTCAACTAAATGCGCTGATTATCGTCGTCCAATGCTGGAACAAAGACGACTTTAATCCATGCCTAAATTTGATTTCGAAGCTATCCGGCTTGAGAGAAAGAATTAAAACATACACCACTAAGACCGTTGATGAGTTCGCATTTTGAACGCTTCTGCCTATTGGAATTGAGTTTTTTGAAATCCATGCCCAGAAGACCATTTATTAGTTCGGCATTCGGTCTTTTGTGAAAGATTGGATACTCACGCTAGAAAACAAAATAATTACAATAAGATTGTTTAATTAGTTCTAAAACATGAAACTTTGGGGAGGGGGGGAGTGGTTTGAGGTACAATTGTTAAACTTCTTTGTAAAGAGATTCGTTCTTTCGTAAAAAATCAATATTGTTATTCTGTTCGCTTGAATTTTCCGCTTAAATTTTTGAGTGGCTTTTGCGCATT
>JACCHV010001855.1:0-12354 GCA_018907245.1 Eupristina koningsbergeri | reverse complement strand
TTCTCCGACAAAAAAGCGAACTGAATGAAAGAGAGGCATCTAAATGGAAAGTCGACAGCGAGCGTCACGTTTTGCAAGTACAGACTTTAAACGGTTCGCTATTTTTGTGTCAAACGTATCACTGATATTTTAGAGCAGTTGACGACGGTCAAAATAGAAACCAACGAATTGCGTGACAAGAGTCTCATTCTTCAAGCAGAGTTGAACACACTCAAGGACAATTTCCAAGCAATAAAGGTTTGCTCTATAGGCTTTGAGAAATAATTTTCAAATATAGTCTGAATGCGACAATTACAAGTCGCAAGTACGCTTGCTACAATCTAGCAAGCAATTCTTTGTCGAAGTAGAGTTACAGGCACAGGATGAAAAGGATGATTTGCGAATGAAACTTGTAAGTATTTGTGAGTTAAAATTAATCTAGCTTGAATGCTTCAGTTCCGTCTTGAATCTGAAGCTGCTGTTGCAATTGGTTCGCAAGAACTTTGCCGTCAGCAAATGATTGTTGAGCAGCGTCGTTTTGAGCAAATCATTGCGAATAAAGATACGGAGTTAGCCGATTTGCAGATACAGCTGCAAAACGTACGTTTTGTTTCAAAACTTACAAAACTATGACGGTTTAGCTTAAAAATAATCATGAATTGTTGCAACAAGATCTGAAAACTACAGTCAGTGAGCGCCAGGATTTACAGTTTAAGCTGAATGAATCATTTACTGAGACTAATAACGAACGTAACCAAATGGCTCAAATTCGCGAGCAGTACAAACAAAAATTAGCAGAATTTGAGGGGCAACTGGAGTCCGGATGTAAAGAATTAGAACAAACCCAGCTGAAAGCGGAAGAAGAGTTGAGAAGCAGAGGTATTCGTAGATTTCAGAAATTATTCAATTTTGACTTTCTAGATGAACAAGTAAAAATATTGCGTACTGAAATCGATAAGCTTAATGAAAAGCTGCAGCTGTACGCTAAGAGTAAGCTACATTTACCAGCGAATTTACTTTTTTTTAGTGTCGAATGCAAGTAATCCTGAAGTGATGGCTCCGGCTGCTGCTCGCACGGCTAGTATGATGAAAAACGCCAATTCGTTGACTGAAATCTACGCCGAGCATTTTAGTTTGATTGCAGAATTAGAGTCCAAAAAGGCTGATCTACGTCATGCTGAGCAGACAATGATTCAATTACGAGAGATGCTTGTTGAGCATTCACCTTTGATCCGTGAGCGGCAAGATCAGCTTGAACAAGCTAATCGTGAGGTTGAAATCATGCGTGAACAACTTGATCGGCATCAGCGTTATCATGACGACTTGGTGGCAAGTCGGGACTCGTATTTAAATGAATTGCGTTTTACAAAAGATTCGCTAGAGAAATATCAGCGAGAGTGTCAAACGCTATCAAAACAGGTTCAGCATTTAACTCTTCAGACTTCCAGTCAGAACGTTGACGAAAGTGCATTTGAAGAAAGTGACGAATTGTTTTCAAATGTTCAAGAGCTACAACAGCGTAATTTGGAGCTTATTAGCCGGTTTGTGTCAGGTTTTTGTTTCCATCAGTAGAAATAATGCTTTTAGGATTCAAACAATGGAAGTTGAAAAAGACGAAGCGATTCGCAACGCTCAAGACGCTCAGTTTAATGAGTTAAAGCAGAAGCTTGAAGTGGCTACACAGAATGCCGAAACTATTGAATTACGTAACAAACATCTTTTGACCTGCAAGAACGAAGCTGAAAAACAACGAGACTATTACAAAAAAGCGTTTGATGAGATGCAGAAACGTTGTGACGACAGTATGGACCCTTTGCGAGTAGCTGAGTTGAAGCGTAATTTGGAAGCAGCACAAGAGCGTGCGGAGTTGTCAGATCAGCATTTTGAAAAACTGAAAGAACAATTGTCGACAAACGAACAGTAGGTCTACAAAGGAACTTATTTTAGTAATCTTTTAGGCAAGCCAAAACCAAAGACGAGGTGTGGTTTCAGGCAAACAACGATCTTAAAAAGCTAGTCGCCTCCTTGAACACTAATGTTGAGCGGAAGCAAAACGAGCTGAATGAGCTGTTGGTAAATAAGCGATCTGTTGAGCACAAGTTCCACGAGTTGGATATTCGACACAAACTTCAATCAAATTATGTGGCATTGTTGCAACGAGCTAATCAGGTGTTAATAGAGAAGAGTGCGAAATTGGACGAGGAGTTGAGACAGTTAAAGTAGGTTTTCTAAATGTTTAAAATTATTATTGTTTTTAGGTCAACCAAGCTGGAGCTTAACAAAGAACTGGCACAGTGGCGAAACGCATCGACAATTTCTCAACTCGAATTGAACACCATTCGCCAGGAACTGCATTTTGATGTCAGCGTTACAAGTGCTCTAAACGAATTGTCGTCTGTGATTGATCGAAAGAAATTATTGATGGAGTCGTTGCAAGAAAGTGCAGTTGCTAAGTTAAGCAAGGAATGCACGCACTTAAAACAGCAAGTCGACGAAATTAAAAGCGAGAAGACAACTACTGAGAACGAATTGCGTGCCGAAATACTCAAGTTTCAGAGCGAGTGTACGCGGTTAGAAGTGAGTTTTGGGTGCTAAATTTAAACAAACTGAATTTTAAGATTGAATACGAGACCACAAGCAAGCTGATTGCTCCGCTTGGCGTTGAAAACAGCGAGCTGCACGCAAGATGTCGCGAGCTTACGGATGATCTAATCGCAGCTCAGAAGCAAATTAGCGAAAGCGTGATGATTCGATCAACAATGACAGCTACGCTTAATGACGCGGCACTGCTGCGAAAACAATTAAATGAAATGCTGTCTACAGCAGAATGTGAGTTTTAAACAAACAAGGTTTGCTAATGTTGATTTAGACTGGCAAACACGCTACGAAAAACTGGTTCTGAAGCGTGCTAACATCACAGAAACGTCAATGGCAGGATGCCAGCTTTCAACGTGCTCTGAGCCGGGTCATGCTCTCTTAATTACTTATATCACGGAGTGTAAAGAGCGTCTTGAGGATAATGTCCAACGAATAATGGGCTTATTAAACCAAATTAGCACGTTGGAGACTAAATCTCGACAACTTGAAGATGACATGCAACTAGCTGACACGATGACGAATAGCCAAGCAGAGCGTATCACGCAGATGGAAACTGACACCAAACAGTTGATAGACAAATATAATGAAGTCAGCAGTGACTTGGAGCGTTTTAAATTGGAGCACTCATCATTGATGGCCAAGTTTGAAGAGACGACAACAAAATTGAAATCAACTGAAGAAGAAAACCAGCGACTAAAGCAATCGTTGATTGAAGAGCAAAATAATAAATTGCATTATCAAAAACTTTTGGAACAGACACAGACTGAGTTATCGATTCACATGGACGAGTTACGGGCTCACAAGGTAATCATTGTTGAACAAGATTGTATCTAGTTTAGTCCGTAATTGCGACTGATTTCCGACGTGTCGAGGCTGATTTGGTCGAAGCTCAACAACGCGAACTTGATCTAAATCAGCGTCTAAGCGATGCTCGAAAGGAATTCGAACAGTTAATCACCACTGATGACAAAGATTCAGTAATAGCGTCGTTCAAACGAGTTTTAGGACATATGCGCGAAGAGCGGTCAAATGTAAGTTTTGAAAGCTGAAGAATTATGATATTACTGTTTAGGAGACCCTCATGCGCTTTAAGCTCACCGTTGAAACCAAAGAATTGCGATCAGAAAATGAGAAGCAGCGGGAGACTATTTTGAATTTGGAGTCTCAACTTGTCAGCGCTCAACAAGATGTTCAAGTTTGTTTAAAAGTTTATTCATTTATTGAGTTGTTTTAGTTAAAAGACGATTTGCTTGGTCAACAAAGTAACAAAATAGAGCTGTTTAATTCGTTGCAGTATCAAATCGACAAGTTGACTGAAGAACGCAACAGTTTGCAACGAATCACAATTGACTTGAAAACCGAGCGTGAACGACTTATAGAGCGCGCTGACTCAGAGACTGCTAATCGGGATTCTCAAATTCAGACCCTTAATCAACAAATTGATGCCTTAGAGACAAAGTTAACCGCAAGCATTGAAAAAGAAAACAAGTTGAAGGGGGACATAACAACATTGGAAGAACGAGAAAAAAAACTGCGGACGATGGCGATAAAGTTTAAGAAGGAATGTGAAGAGTTGAAGACAGCCGCAACACCCAGCGAACAGCAAATGTCAATGCTGCAGAAAGAGAAGATAGCACTACAAAAAGATAAAGATGATATTGTCCGGAATAATCAACTTCAGCTCCAAAAGCTTAATGACGAGCTTGCTTTTAAAAACAAAGAGCTAGAAGAGATGCGAATCAAGCTGTCGTCAGCGCAAGAGTCCATTTCAAATGTAACGAATCAGTCGTCGGCTGCGCCGTGCCCCGAGGCGGCGTCTCGTTTGGTAAATCCGCTACGCTCGATTGTTGGTCGTCAACTTGGTGTTCCAGCAGTACGGGCCAATACAGCTCGTGAATTGCAGTTAAAGACGCGACAGTTGCAGGAGTTAAAGAGCAAAAATAAAGTAAGTTCCTGTAATTTGACAAGTAAAAGCGGCTTTAGGAGCTTGAAGATAAATTAGCAGAAACTGAACAGCGTATAAAGCAACGTGAAGTTCAATTGAAGGCTGAGGCAGATAGATTGAACGAGCAAATTCTTGATTTGATGCAGGAAAGCGGCGAAAAGCAGCGAGAACTTATCGAAAAAATTAGACAACTAGAACAAAAGACAGAAGAAATTGGCCATCTGAACATGCGGAATAAGATGATCGAGGGCACGCTCGAGACAACTCGTAAGAAATACGAGAACACTAAGGAAGAGTTAGAAATTGTTCGGGCTCAACTAGATTCGGCAAACCAGCAAGTTTTGGCTCCTTGATGTATTTATTTGTTGTTATGTTTATTCTATTCGTTGTTAGCTGGGAAATATGTACATTTACAAGTTTTGAACAAAATAAATTTGTTTTTCGTAATAGAAATTTCCTAGTGCAAGTGTCTTTTAACACAGTTAAAGTCAAACGAGTCGAATGTAACTTTATTGATTTTTTTACTTAGTGAATTCAGCTAAGCAAATTAATTTTCAAAACGAAGCGAAAAAGCTGTTTTCGCGAAAAACCGGATTGCACGAATCAAAATTGCGGACTCATTTAGATGGATTAAGCCACAACTATGGGTTTGTGGGGCGTGTAGAGTGTAGTGAGAGATTGCAGCAGTCTAACTGTCTGTGCCTTTTTTGAACCCAGTTTAAGCGCTTAAAGCGAAAAAGCATAAGAGCTTAGAAAAAGCTTGCTAAGTCACCAAAAGTTAAGTCTCTTTGACGTCGTGTTTGGGGTTCACGACTAACCAACGTCCCCCAGGTAGCTCAGGGTAAGAGTCAGCGGTTTTTGAGGACACGTGGGCTTGAGTTGAGGGTAGGTCGCCCAATGATACGATGACGACCTACGAAGTCTATACGCTTGCTTGACTGGGCGGGAGAGTGGTGGAGTGGGCCCAAAGTAGTAGCTTCCCGTAAACCGGCTCCGGCCGGGGCGCACGACGCTCGTGCTGTCCGTATAGTCGGGAGGTCTCAGGGCCGCCAATGAGAAACCGAAGCCGTCTCTTGAGGCGGAAAAAAATGCGGCAGTAGCAGCAGGGAGTCCACCCCTTTTAGGCGGGTTGGAAACAGTTCGGCTGAACCGTAATCTTTTGCATGAGCAGGAATCCCGGCTCTCCTATTCGTCTGGCTTTGGGTGAGCTGTCGCTTTCGCGTAGCTTACTCTTCGCTTGAAACCAATCTTGGTTTGCAAGACTGGCTGCTGTACATGCGTTGCATGAAGCTAAATTAACCTCTGCTGGTGGCCAGAAAAGCTCTTTTGCACAATCGCCAGTGTCAACTTGCTATTTGAAATAGTCTTTAAATATGCACTTTTTATCCACGTACCTGCAATAAGCTTAAGAAATTGATTGTCTCAATTATCTAGACTTTACATGCGTATGCTTTGGCATTCAGGGCTAGCTGTAATTCTTGCAATCAGGCAGTTTTAACCTCTTCCTCCCGATCTTGTCCATCAGCACATCAGAAGACAAACACTTGCTGTTCATTTCACTCGACCTGCTTCTAGGCGAACCATATTTTTTGAATCTTTTGATGCACATTTAAATTTTATTTTCTATATAGATTGAAACAGACAATGACATAAAAGAAGTGATTGCTGGCTCAGACTTCTTTCCTCTGCACAGCTCTTGCCACTCTATAACAACCTAGGCCAAGGTTGGTAGTTTAGCAGGTTAAACATTACAGATGTAACACAAGTGCGCTTTCAGAACGTTATAGACGTCTAACTTTTTACTGCGCTGTAGAGGTTAGGAATGCTCATGTCCGCAAACTATTCCTTCTGAGAAAGCGCGGTAGTGATTCCTCTGTCTTTGTTTCCTGATTGCAGTTATCTGGATGTTTGAGAAGGCTTGACGGTGAAGCTTGATGCGGTTTGACAAAGGCAAAGCTTTTGAGATCTAAATCGGTAAACATGACGAAGAGCATTCGAAATATGTGCGATTACCGTCTGCTTAGCATCCTAACTCAAGCGTGTCTGTTTCCAGCTGAACTGGAACGCTAGTCACAATTAGAAGTAACAAGTCGACAACTAAGTTTTTCTGCACTTGTTCTTCTCGTCTGAATCAGTAAATTTCTGGTGACTCGGTCTGGCTTTTAGCTCGCCTCAAAGCGCCTTGATTCGCAAAATTCACCATAAGGTAACTCTTCAAACCTGTGTTTATGGACTCAAACCAAAGTTTTTTGATATTGAAAGAATGTTGGCTTTAGTGTAGACCTGTGCATTACATGCTGCTGGTGCAAATTTATAAACACATTAAATATGGATAATTTTATTGAGCTGAAAGTTTGATACTGAGGAATTGGGTTTTAAACCCTAAAGCAATGTGCTTTAGGCCTTGCAACATTGACAATATTAAATACAATTTGGGCAATAAAGACAATTACAGAAACCGAACGAGGCTTAGGGCGTAGAAGAAAAACAAGTTTTAACTAACACCAAGAAGCATTTTGAGGGTAGTAAGAATACTGTAAACTCGTCAAAACGAACAAAGATGCTTTTAGCAGAGTGCTTAAAAGCGTAGTATTTGAATAAAGAACATCATCAGGAATCCGAAGGTAGCGGGACCGCGCGTGGTAGATAAACTGGTAGGCGTCATAGCAAAGCCGATCTGGTAGATGTCGGTTTTGGGGTTGGCCCAAGATTATACAGAACTGTCGCAACAGTGGTGAGCCAAACAAAAATTGATAATCGTTGCTGGTAGGTGCCTGCACAATTGCCGACTAAACACGCCAGAATCGACGCTAATTTTAATAAAAACTCACGTAAATTTTGCCGTTGGTTGTGTAAGTGTAGGCTTCTGGCTTCAGCACTAACACATCAACACCAATCGTGACTTTCAGTGTGGGCATCTTAGCCAAGTCCTCCACGACTCCGTTGTTAAGCTGCTTTTTGATAAGGTCATAGTAGTCTTTGGGTACACCAATCCACTTGTAGTTAATATCCACTCTAACAACCTTGTTGGACTCGTCGTTTTCACCCAGTTGAACTCTATAACAAAAAGAATCAGGAATAAGTATAAAATTTTATTGTGACAAGTGGAAGAAAATTATGTGAAAATAGATTTGGATTATTAGTTTGATACATTCATGATATGTCATCACACATGTGTACAGATGACATGACAGGCTCAACGTTCGCCGTTAACATTTAAGCTTGAGTCTGGCTACATAGTGTTTTTTTATTTCTTATATCAATTTTAATAGACATAACTCAACAATTACTCTTTTGCAGTTCAAACGCGAGAAAAACTCGAAAAGAAAACCTTCGGTTTTGTAGGGGAGGGGGTAAAGAGTTGAGCGCTTATTATTATTCATTTGCTTCATCACTTTGATTGATGTTAATTAACTGCTCTTGGGTTTATTCGGTATTACAGCGCTTTATTGTATCTTTTCTTTCATTGGATAAATTTTCTCAATCCTCAACCTTTCGTGTCGTTTGTTCTCTCTAACTACTAGTTCCTCTATAGGCTCTCATGCTTAAGAAGAAGGACGAGATTGCAAACAAGTTGCTTCTACTAACTTCGACTCCTTTTCTCTGCCACCATTGTAGTTCGGAGAGCCGTGGTCCTTGGGCCAGGGGGGGGGGGTGTGGGTGGGGGGTGCGACTTTGGCTTTTTTTTTTCCCCCCCTCCCCCCTTTTTTTTTTTTTTCGCTTTTTCATTATAGCGGCTTACAGTGCGACTCAGTTGCAGTTAGACTACAGCGTGCAGTGGACGTGAACCCTGTACGTTGTTCTTCATGCAGTGCGCTCTATTGCCCTGTGAGTCTATGATCTCATTAATATCTGCCTTCACGGCTGGGATTTGAGCTTGTTGTGGCGTTTCCCATCAAGATGTCGCCTTTGCTGCTAACTCTCCTCATTTTGGAACGTTTCGCCCCCCGCTGGTGCAGCCCAAACTGAGCGGGACCTAGTTTCTCGGAACGCTAGACGCAACAATGGTTTTTTAGTTGGAAGAACACCGCTTTCATGCGTAAGTTTCCGGGCACTTTTGGACACGAGCTTTCGATGGTGTTGGCAATTTCTTTTATTACGGTCTGTGTCCAATGGTCAAACCAATGTTGGATTGCTTAATTCGTCATGCGTGCTTTTTGATCTGTTCTGAAGTTAGAAAAAAACGTGGTTTTTCAAACTTGCTAGGTCTTGACAACCTGTTTGGTGTTGATATTTGGCACCAAGTGGATGTTTAGACATTTGAGATGCAATTTCAAAGCATTCAAACGTGCTAGAGCAACTTACTTGTCCACATTGAACATCCACTGCCGATTGTTCCTATTGCTTTTTTCCTTCAATGTGTTGAAGAATTCGGTGGTTTTGTTAGTGCAACCTTCAGCCGTTTTGCTGCCCACAACAATTGAACCTGTGAGCAAGTCTTTATCCATCCAAATTGTAATAAATTTTTCATCGACTGCAAGAAACATCGACTCCAGTGTTTTATAAGTGTAGCCACTGGTGGCTGCAAAGCCTAGGCCGAAATAACCATCTGACGTGACGATATTGCTAAAGATGTCGCCCGAGTCTGCAACGCCAAAAGGTAATTCTGCTTGAACGTTGTCGGCTAGCTGTAATTGGTGGTCAAGGTTTTCATAGGGCAAGTTTTTACTTACAACAACTTGATCCTTATAAACGGAACCTTTTGCAAAACCTTGTGCAATAATGCCGTCTCGGATGTAATCAAGTTTTGCCGGTAAGGTTAGCTTCTTAGAATCCGTTCCAGTGTAGGTCGACGTGACCTTATCATGCTTACACTCTGTGTCGTTGCACTGCGGTCCGTAAACAAAAAAAACGTCGTCACTCATTCCGACATCGAGCATGATCTCAGTAGCTAAAACGAATTCACTGAAGCTGTTTTCGCAAAAACAACTGGCCTGGCAAGGTGCCAAAGGTTAGATTTGCGATACCGTTTGCTAAAATCGCTATAGTTATGATAACCGAACCAGTCCAAAACGAACTTGTAGGAATGACAAAGCTCTTTTTTGCCGTCGTGCCATCAAAGCGGTCGCCATAGGTTCTATACGAGAACCTTTCCTGAAACGACTAATTTTTTTATTACTCGCATCCTGCGCAGAAGCGCTAGATTTTTCAAACTGACGTCTGCAGTTTGGCTGGTCGAGTGGGGAGACGTTTTGACTTGCTGAAGTCGAGCAGTTTGAGCGGCAGGCAGAACAGCTGTCAAAGTATTAACGTTGTCCCACAACGGAAATAGTCGAGCTTGCTGGAGCTCTACACTGGTTTCAACCAGCGACTTGGCAGCATTAGGTGTGTTAATTTCAATAGCTTTCTAGAATCGGCGAAATTGTAAATTTAAGGTTCAATGTCTTCTGTTTTTACCTCATCATTGGTTTTAGTCAAAGTTGTCGCCATTAAACTGACATCAATATCAATTGTTCGAGCCTGAACGGCTCTTTTGTCTTTGATTGATTGGCTGACGTCTACTACAGTGAGCTGGGTGTCGTTATTAGCCAAAGTCAATAAGAAGATAGGCAAAAACATGGCAATTAAAAATGTTTGCATGGTGTGTTCGTTCGTACTTATGGTGCTGGAACTAAATATTACAGATGTTAGTCAATTTTATTGGTGAAAGTTTGAGTCGCGGAATATTAAAGTGGCTCACGGGATGGTAAGGCGTTTACTTACAAACAAGCTGAAGAATTCAATTGTTGGTCAGCAAATTAGCTGGTGCTGTCAATAAATAATCAAGAAACAGTATTAAAAATGTAGTTGCACAGATTTGTCTTTAAAAAGCTGCAATCTAGACACTACGGCAAGATCGACAATGAGTTAATAATAAACCTGTTGAACGCAAATATCTTCGATTATATGGATTTGCTTGATGCTACAGCTCTCATCCGATTAGGCAATGTTGACGATGATGAGTCAAACAAGGCCTATCGTATCTTTGATTGTTTACAACAGCTTAACTTTGCGGGAAACGTTTCATCTGCTCAGTAGACAGAAATATCAATAAAAACAATGTCGCGAGCCAACATCGGTTTGGCCCTTCAGCAACGTCTTTAATCTCGTATTATTTAGATTCGTTCAATCAAGGTGAAGCTGTTAATTTAATAGACCTAATTCAGAGCTTCAATTTTTTGACAACGCCGGCTCTTTATCATCCTTCTGCGTCAGAAACTTAGCTTGAGGGGGGAACCCCGATGTTGTCAAAGTTGGCTACTGTCAGTGGCACATGCTCTCCCTCTCCTCTTGTGATAGACAAGAGAACATGCTGTCCTTATGGACCAGTTGCGTTCAAAATTAGCTGTATAAAACAGCACCGTTTATCTGACCGTGAACACTGATAAATTTAAACTTTACTGTATAGTTTGCTTTTTTTCAAGTGAACGCTACTATCGTTTAGTTAAGTACGTCCTCAAGTGGTGGGAAAACAAAATGTCGACATATGCGTATGACTAAGCAATTTGTCTAACAGACGGACACGCACAAACACTACTGCTTTTGATTGGAACTAAATTTAACATGTACTTCGCTTTGTGGTAGAAGAAGATCGACGATGCCTGAGACGAAGAGCTTGTAGAACAACAACAAGGGGAGTCGGAGCTTAGTAGTTTGCGCATCTTGGTTCGTTTCTTTGGATACAATTTGCTTGCTCTGTATATCAATCAAAGTTGTTTAGCAAGCTCGTCCTTACTATCTCAGAGGTCGATTTTGTTCAGTCTAGAAGTTTTATTCTTTGGATCGCTTTATTTGGTTTCCGACAGTTCTTGCCGGCAGGTAATCTTTATTCCCCGCGCAGTTTCTTGACAAGTAACTTTACTGGTCAAGTGAAGATTCGATCAGGCACTGATAATTAATATCTGTAACGAAATCTGGCGATATCACAGTTATTAGCAATTGCCATTACTTAATACAGCAATAAATTGAATTGATAATGTCTTTTATTAACTGATACACAACTCAGAATTCGTAAAAATGCATTTATTCACTTTTGTTGTGCGCACTAGTTAGCCAGCTTGTTCTGTACCGCTTGATTAAAGTCATTGTGTTGTCGCTTTCTAAGTCGACCAAGGAATCGTTTTTCCGGAGATGTCTAGTTGAGCAAACTCTGATTCCATTTTTACCTAGGATCTCGTTTATTTGCTAGCGTGCTTACATTTAGACTTTTCATTAGATCAAAGGGCGGCTTTGAGATTGGTTATTCTGTGGATTTATGCGCTGAAACGACAGTCTTGCAGCTTAGTTCCTGATATTCGTTTTCCCACAACTTTTGAATCTGCACGCGCCAAATCTCTATGGATTCGTTCAAAGCTTAGGTTTCACAGGCGTATGTTGGCATCGATTGGACGCCTAGCTTGAAATGACATTGCTTAACCAATGCGTCGCGTTCTTATCGTCTCTTTTTGCGGTCAGTTTCGTCTTTTAAATTACGTCGATTGTCTCTCTGCGTATTGCATTCGAAGAAAGTCCCTGAAGCCGCAAGCAATTGCGAGTTGGCAGTAGTTGTCGTGACAATGACGCTTTAGGCCTTTTGATAGTTTGAAACTCAAGAGTCGTGCAAACAGGACGATGATCGCTACCTGCGTTGCATCTTTGGTTTTTAGCTAGGATGTAGCCTAGTCTGTTCAACGTTTGTCCTTCAAAGCTTTCTAAGACTACCGTCTCTGTTGTTTTTCGAAGAAACGGTTCATGCGGGATAACGCGGTCATTCCGCAGAAATCAACTAAACTCATCTAGTTCGGTTCTTTTTGAATACGAATCAGCTGCAATGCAACTTGCTAGCCTGCCTCTGGTCGACTATAATGTTGATT
>JACCHV010001847.1:3305-22420 GCA_018907245.1 Eupristina koningsbergeri | reverse complement strand
TCGTTTTTGTTTTTTTTATGATCCTTCTCTTATCAGCTCTCGTCATGCGTAACCGTGACCGTTACTCGCAAATCTCGTTCTTTGTTCGTTACGAAGCCTTTGTTTTACCTGATTTTTTGAAGACAGGACGGTTACCAATGAGAATCGACAAATTTTTTGCGCGAATTCGTATGCACGCATCATCTTATCATTAATGGAAACTGTTTGGTGTGCACAAAAACCTAACATACGCATGCATTAAATCATAAGAGGAGGCGCTCACTAGCGGCAAAAAATGTGCGGCTAGGACTTTTCGCGTAGTTTAAGAAGATTTAAATTTGTTCGCGTTTTCGTTAGCATTGAGCCAAGCAAGAGGGAATTTTTCAGAATTGTCGTCAATTTTAATAGCGGTTTTGAAACGGATCAATTTTTAAATTTTTATTTTGTACAGGACCATTTAGCACAGACTGCAAGCTTACTAAATGGTTGTTACCTGAGCAGGTGTGCTGGAAGTTTTACTTGCAAGTTACCCTAAAATGCCTAGCGCTTTCAAATAAAGCTAGCTTTTTAAACATCAGTTTACTCGATAACTTTTGACAGAGCAGGCGGATTGTAACGCTATTTTATTTTTTTGTTAATTAGCGAAATAAATTAAGTAAACGTCGATTTGCAACGAAAAAAAATTGAATTTACCTAATACCCAAGAAGACAAATCCTATAAAAAGCTCCTACCATTTTGTTTATTTTGCCTTGTGCTATTATTTGAGTTATTTAATTTATACCCTTACAAAAACAATTTTATTGCTTTAGTTCAAGCGAGTGTCAGACTGATTCAGTCATCCAATACATTCGGATTGTCCGTTCCTCCTAAGAAACCGTTTCAACTTAATAATAATTTTATGGCAAATTTTTGTTCTTAAAGAAGTTTATTTGTAATAATTGTCTTTTGGTTTGATCACTTGTCTCTTAATAACTTTTTTGATGTCATGTCTATAAAAACTAATATTTCTCAAATCAAAAATTTTGCTGATTCCGAACAGGTTTAAACGTTTTATTTTTTAAGTTCAAAAATTAGCGGAAGTCAATTTTGTCACGATTAGTATACTGACAATGCCTTTTTACCAATTTAAAGCAGTTTGATAAGAAAGTTTGGTTTTTACTTGTTTTTTGCTCTGCTTGTAGATTTATAAAAGATCAAAAATTAAGTTTTGAGTTTGATTTATTAATTATACGTCTAACTCACGCGACAAAAGTTGATAGTTTTTACTTAAAATGAAGAAAAGCATATAAGTTCTCTTGTGTAGATTTCAAGTTTTCAATACATGGACTTTGTCGATTTTTTGCACTGGTTAAAAATAGCAGGCAGAAATATTTTTATGAACTAAAAGAAAAATTAAATTAGATTTTGATCTAAGCAGAAATAACCGAGAAACAGGGCATCAACTTAATCACTTATCGACGGTATAAATTAGCAACCATACTGACTTATTCAAGATACCCAAAGCTAAAACAACGACAAAGTTTGGTTTTTTTATTCCTGTATCAGAAACTTGGCCTAAAGAGACGCAACTCAAGAACTTCTTCGAAGTTAGTCTGCTGACACTGACGAGCGTCATTCTGTTGGTTGATAGGAGAACATGTCATTCTTATGAGCCAGTTGTGTTCAAACTACTCGTAATGAAACAATATTGCTTGCTTAGCTGTGCAGATTTTTTCAAGCCAAGTGTACACAGTAGGGCTTAAACCTCACTGTACGGCTTTCTTCTTTTCTAAATGAATGCTGTTATCACTTAACTAGACAAACCTTAAAAAAGTAGTTATAAGGTGTTTTTCAAAGATGGACAATTATCATGTGAATTTGGCGCTAACAGTATTGTCAGTACAAGTTGAAAGTCAAATTGAAAGATAATCCCTATAAATATCACCTTTTGAGCTTTCAAATAATGTAGATAATTTATCTTCGATTTTACTAAAGTAACGGAAGTCGTAATCAAATCCAAGTTATTTCTGATTCTTCTTCTTGACATTCTTGATCCAAATTAACTTTTAGCAATAAAAACTTTTAATCTAGGTAGTGCAGATAGTTAAATTTGCTATGGAAAGCTTAGTTAAGAAATAGTTTTTTTTTCTCAGCGAATAAAGCTATTAAAAGGCTTTAGGTATGTTTTTAGGGTAGATTTGCGCAATAAAAGCGTATTCGGTCATTTATACAACTAGTCTTATCAAAAGAAAAGTTGACAGGAACACGCTGCAGTTGTGTTTCGTCATTTCGAAACATTTTATCAGCTGAAAACCTTGCGTTACAATGTAACCAAGTGGTTTATTTGATGTAATGTGACCAGTTTTAGCTGACCTATGTGCTATCCAGATGTAAACCTTGTGAAAGTCTGCGAGAAACACTTGTCCAAATGTTTTACAATCTGAACTAGTGGTGTAAAGATGTCGACAAGCTCTACTGACTCTCATTCAAGCTTTGTTCTGAATTCTGACTCCAAAGTTACAGAATTTAACCGTTTCTGTTCTAAACTGCCTTTTGAAATGTATTTCCAACGGTAAACGTTCAACTAGCTATTATAACAATGCTTACGCTATTTAGAAAATAGATATTTACAACTTGTCGGAAATCAGGATTTGAATAAGTAGGGAATGAGTATGCTGGGACAAGTAAACTTTCCACGACACTAAATAGAAGTTTACTTGCATTGCAATTAAACTTCAATCAAAATATCTATAAATTCCATTTGAAAAGCAGAAGTGATTTGGGTTTTTTATATTTCCCGTTTCCCCACGGCGCACGTTACTGTTCTATAATTTAAGTTTATTTTAATTGTTCACTAAACTAAGTAAAATTATGACTTCCTACTGCTTTCGGATTAAAATTTTTAACGTTTCCTTGTAAGTTTAAATGCAAGGAATAGAATTTAAGCTAAAATTCTTCGCGAGTATGTCGTAAAAATTGCAATTTGTTTGCTTGAAATTGTTAATCACATCGATACATTTACAATTGGAAGGCAAAGAATTTAAGGGACTTATGATCTTTTAACGGATCGTAGAAATGGATGACTTGTGTGTAAATAATTTACAAATGCGTCGACTTTTTTTGAGTTTTTGTTTGAATGATTGAGGAGAAAGCCCTGCCTAAGAGCAGCGGTAAACTGTAGAAAGAGCTTCATTGCATTCTTGAAAAAGAATGACTTTTTGATAAACCTATTCAAGTTCCTCTGTTTCTTGGCTTTCCCTCACTTTTGGACTTTTACGTGTTTTTTCGTAAAAACCAACTAAAATTCAAAAAACTTCAAAAGTATTATTTATTGTTTTTTGTGTTCAACACAATTTTGATTCGCAAAAATTGCAGACGCGAACAGACAACGCGGGCGACAAACCACAAAACTTACAAGCCCTTAATTCTTTCTCTCTATTCCAATCGATTTCTAAAGTCAATAAAAAAGACTAAGTCACAAATTTTCCGATTTATCAATTAAGGCGCAAGTGCAGGTAGACATCACGCGCTAGTAAAGCGTCTCAATTTAAGCGCGCGCAAGTTTGAACAACTATTCCAAAATTCATTTGGATCTACTCGCAATCAATTGATTGGGTTTTTTCGTTGAAATCAGAGGATAATGATGAAGGTTGCAATTTTGCTTACGCGCCTTGCAACAATTTTGAGGTTTAAAATAGCAGCATTTAGGTCGCTTTAATTAATTTATTTCACTCTTGCATCAGGGACTTCAACTCGAGGAGAGACAACCTGAGGGCCGTTAAGGTCGGCTACTGTCATTGGCGGGCGCCACCTCGTAGGTCGACAGGAACGTGCTCTTTCCTTGAACCAGCTGCACGCTGTTGGGTTCAAACCTCATCGCGCGGCTTGCTCGTTTTTAAGCAAACGTTTCTGTCACTTAATTAAGCACGTCGTTAGGTTGCTCCAAACAGTTCTTAAATTGGCATTAGTTGATCACGATTTTTAATGCCAACGTCTATCTGCAGCTCATAGGCTTTCCAGGGCATAAACTGTCACTGTAAATTCAATGCTCTACTTTGCAAGTCTAACTGCAAAGAATGTGTACTCAAACTTTAGTTATATTGTTTAATTTTAGATCCAAATGATTAAACGAGGTTTTGGATTGTATTTAGAATTGATGAGCACTGATAAACTTTGGATCTAAAGCTGGGATCCGGTGAATCTTACTCACAAATCTGATTAAAGATAAGTTTTTGTGTGTCTTCAACAGTGTGCACTTGGTCTTTGGCGCTTTGTTAGCAAGTTTGCATAACTACTAGATTCCTTTATTTCTGAAGTATTAAGTTCTTAAGTTAACTGAGCTAGCTAATATGGCTTGGGCACAGTTTAAGCATTAAGCTGTATTTTTTTTTTTTTTTTTTTGCTTCAATGTTCCAACCATTTCTAAAGTTGTTTGTATGTCAGTTTGTCATCGACTAAATCGTACTAGTTTAAGTTTTTTCAATTTTTATGTGTCCAAAAAACTGGTGGCCTTTCGGCGAATGAAGGCACTGAAATAGATTTGTTATTGCATCAATTTCACTCAAATTCAATACTAGAGCCACTCTGAAATACCAAATGTCGTTGCAAAGAAAAGATTTGCTATTCAAATAATTTAGCTGTTGATCTATACCCGTTTCTTCAAATAAGTTAAAAATTATAAAAACTGGGCTTTTGCCGACTTTCTGTTTTTCCACTTTTAAGAGTGCCAACTTCCGCAAATACAATTCGTGTAATAGGGAATTTGTGATACTTCTATCTCAGGGAAATAGCATGAGAAAAAGCCAACTTAAAGGCCGCTGAATTCTGTTACTGTCATTGGCAAGACTGCCTTATAGGCTAACAAAAAGACCTACTGTCTTCGCAAACTAGTCGTGTTCAAGTTAACTTTAATCAAACAGTGCTGGTTTGGGTCATGCACATTGACTCAAGTCGACTGCACACAGAGCTGGGCTCGACTCTTACTGTGTGATTGTTGCTGTCTTGAGCAAATGCTGCTATTGCTTAATAAAGCACATACTTGAAGAATATTTATCTTTACCATTAGCTTCCAAAAACGTTCCTAACTAGCACATTCTATAAAGGCTAATGTCAATATAATTGGTTGCTCGTTCTTTCTTCTTGAGCACATGCCTATATTTTTCAACTTTAATCATAGCTTTGGTCGTCTAGGTGAAGGCAAAAGCTAGGTTTGGTTAGAAAGAAGGTATTTTCGAGCATGTTGAAATTGAAAAAGTTGTAAGTTTTAGCCTGTCTGGTAATTGCCACTTAATGCTTTTGCGCGTAGTTTAGATCTTGAACACCATCATCTTAACTGTTTCTAGTTACATGACTTTAAGCTTAACCACGTCAACAGACTCAATGACTGAAGACACCGCGACGACAAGCGTCTCTGCAACAAATGACGCAAATCGGTTTGACTTCCAAAACTCATCTTCATCTTCTGTGTTTACCCTCATCTGCCAAACAGTCTTGTCAGCAAGGTTCTATTTCCGAGCAGGATCATTTTGCCAACTGCCGAACATTTTAGCAGACTCTCGACTCCTTCTGCCATCTCTTGTTCCATGGAGTCTGTTGCCGACTCAACACTCACACCATCGGACGACTATTCCAAAGGCTCAACCTACAGCACTGATTCTTGGTCACCACCATCTAAAGGCTCAGTGGTAAGCGCATCGTCACAAGGCTCTGCTACAACAAAAACTACAATGACATCGCTGAACGTAAATCGGAAACCAGAAGGTCGATTAAAAATTCGCACGCTTTGTTTAATTGGGGCTTTGTTGCCCGGAATCGGCTGCTACCTGTGCATTATCTACACGTATTTATTCCAGTTTGACCGAGTAATGAACTTTACGTCGACAAACTGCGAAGACGTAAAGAGGTAAGTTTTGGGCGGGTCTGACACGAAACGAGGGTCAAAACAGCTAGGACGCAGCATTCTTTAAATCAACCTTTTGTAGTCCGTTCCCACCCATCAGCTATTCGATTGGTGTTTGGAAGCCTCAAAAGTACCTTTGGCTCATCGTTCTTGCACTTCACATGCCTGTAGGTGTTTGTGCTGTTACGCCATAAACGCAGTTTCAGGCTCGCGCTCTGTATGGTTTTGCCTACAAGAGCCAGTACATATTTGGACAATCAGAACACAAAAAGACTCGCTGGTTCCCAATCATAATTAAGATTCACATGCGCCTTATATTTATTGAAGCTATGGGTCTTATCCTCGTCTCTGTTATCGACATTGAGTCGTCTTTTGGTGAGTCTAATCAGTAGTTTAGCCACAGGTTAGCGTGCTGGGGCCAATCTAAAGCCAAAAAGTCACTAACAAAGTTTAGCAATCCACGCTTTGTGCTACACTATCTGGATCATTGCTCTCAACTTTAACATGCTCTTCAACGTCCTACTCCAGCATTACTCCGGTTGCCGACAACTTACTAACAACGTGAGTTCTTTCTTGTCGGCCGCTACAACTTCGTTTGAATCGTTTACAGCATGAGAAATTTTTATATTAAGTGGCCTCTTGTTGCGATGGTCTAATGCCGATGTCTGGTCCACTGGCGTTTCGTACAGGGTCTACGTATGGAAATGCAACGCGCGGGGTATTTTGTGGATAGAGGTTTGAACAGGCAAGGTGGTGCGCGTTGATAGCTTCAAGTAATCGAGCCAACTGACTCGAGTACTGGCTTTCCGAACTCCTATCAAGGTAACAAGGTGTTTACAAACACGTGCGACAAATAAATTTGATGCGATTTTCAAGGTGTACTGCACAGTGAACCACTTCCCCGTGTTTGTGTTTACCACGGCTTTGGGATCGATTCCAGTTTTATTTAAGTTAGTTTTAAACAAACCAAACTTTGCGTCAACTGTAAACAAGGAACTTCATCTCCTTGCATGTCTCTGACGTCCGCAAGCCTAAGACGGGGGGCTCCGAGGAGGTGCGTGCTCATTTGAAACTGACACGGGGATTTGATTCCGATAGCTTGAGTTGGAAACGCTGGCTTGGTTAAGGAGGATCGAGTTTAAGCCACAGAAGCGAATGTGCAGCCGTGGAAACGGGTCTAGCGCCCGCTCGTGATCTGATGTCGATTTCTGGAGTCTCGTGTAATCAAAGTGTTCCCGCTTGCTCTTACTGTGTCTTCTGCACCAAAAGACCCAGCACAATTGGCCCAAACTTGCTGAGGCTGAAATTATCGGACCAAGAAGTTGGAAAATTGCCGTCTCTTTAGAACTGCAGCCCAGCTTCCATCTGACTATGGCTTGTGTCGGTTTTTAAAGCGCTTTTTGCACGCTCATCAAATTAAGACGAAGGAGGCAAGTTCCTCCGACTCTCCACTCAAAGCTTCGCAAATGCGATTTCAATTATACCTCGATGATCGCGAATCAGCGGCACAAAGTCGTCGCCAACGGCGGCTTTGTTTCGCTTACCGGTTCTGCTCCTTTTTAAAACAAACTTGTCCAATTAAATTCTATCTTCTGCAAGTGTGGAAGACCTCTCTAAGCCTACACTGCCACTCATGCCTCTGTGCATCCCTTTAGGTTTGCAACATGAGCACGAAGTTGGTAACAGCGTTAGTTTGAAAACCACCCCGTCTTGTAGAGAATGCCTGGAAACGACACTTAATAAAAGATTCAAAGCGCCTAGAACATTTGTTTTGGGTCGGTTTCTGACCTCGGGGCACTTTATCCATACCTCTACAGGTGCTGACTCCTTTGTTGGATTCTGTTGTGATCCTCAGGTTCCTCAGCTGCCTGAGATCTCGTACGGGGCATAAGTAGCTATGTCTACTAGGTAACACGAATATAATCAATCCCCAATACACGCCAAGTCCGATTTGTTCAGTGAGTGCTTTATTCAACTAAATCGAAAGCAGAACAAAAACTAAAGTAACTCCATTGGCTTGGGACTGCGCTAGGCGCTTTTGCCCCAAGCATTCCGTTCGGGACCCGAGAGCCTTTGAACGGCTCCAACAGATTCTTATTTCGTTTTTCTTTGCTTTAATGCCCTGCCGGGCGGAGGTTTCACACAGGACGAGAAGAGCGAACTAGAAGCACACTGCAATGCTGGTTTGGGTCATTAAGAGGTCGCAAGGAGATTGAGACGACCGAGAGGTGGTATTCAAGCATTTGCTTCCGAGATTCGATACTCACGACGAGAAGGAACGCAAAGAACGACCGCAGAAACCAGGCGGATGTAATGGACGTGCTACCGTGGAAGCAGCTGGTACGCCCCATCTACGCTGGAAACAAGCGCTTTCAAGCACTTAAACAGCTTCAACAGGAGATTCCAAAGCCTGGCGACGCCTCGTCGTTGCGATCCTTTTCAAGTGTGTGGGGTGGACGCTGAGCCAGGTTTTCCACATGGCTAATTATAGTGGCAATGCCGGCGACTTGTTGTTACTAGTTGTTGTGTCCTGCGTCGATAAACGACAAGCCAATCTCTTCAGACGAATTATGTTAGTGTTATAACCCTCATTCTTCGCAGCCAACAAGCTACGTGTCTGAGTCATTGAGGGTCTTATGCTGAAGGGGGCGCGCTGTGATTGTAAGTCACAAACAATCCCCTACTGGGTTTATTGGTTTTAATACAAATACAAACACAACTAAAATATAACGACTCCAGTTAAGCGCTAAACCAAAAGTGAATGCTCCAGGCAAAATGAGCCAGCACTACTTTGCTGCGCAATCATTCCACTCGGGACCCAGCCATGTTTGAACGGTCGTAACAGCTAGGTAATCCCTAATCACAATAAAAGAAGTTTATGGGAACTAATACTAATAAATAAACGTAATATTCAACTGAGAAAGACTGACTCTTTATCTGCAAAGACCCCGGTATTTATACTTTTCCGAGTTATGCAAATTTTGTGCCTAGCAGATCGATCGCTTCCACATTAATTTTTACGTTAAAAATAAAGATTGTCTTGGAAGCCGGCGGTGCACTCATGGCGATGTGCCAAGGCCAAATGTTGACCCAAAGAGCACGCTTCTGAGCACTCTTAATTCTTGACTTGCTTGCCTGGAGTACCGCCTCGGAGCACGCTCTACAAGATAGGCCACTTTTCAAACCAGAATTATAACCAACTTTGGGCTGAGTTGCAAAACCAGGGAAGACATGTCCAGCACGTAGAGCAACGTAATAATCCGGCAATCTTGCAGCCTACGCCCTGTTTTCGATTGCCGAGTACATGATTGTCGGTATTAATAGCTCATTTTACTTTACACTGGTCTGGGAACTCAATGGCTCCTCTATGGAATTCCACTTTCGTCACGACACGCGTGTCATCCGCGAAGAGATCGCTGTCTAAGTCAGAGGTTAGTTGAGTCTCTCCTTGTTAACCAATTTCAAATAAAGTTCTGCAGCGAGTCAGCAAGCTTTATCGAGAATCTCAGGTAACTTTAGTACCCGTTTGCACAACGTGCTCCAAAGATCGCTTCCTACGTTCAAACTTGTATTTTAACGTCAAACCTTTGTTTAAATAGATCGATCTTGAATGTGAATTGTCTATTCAGTGTTGTCACCGAGGCTGCCCTTAGCCCTGTTGCAAGAACACTTCGATTTCTCCGACTTACTCGGAAAATGTTTAATCTTTGTAAGTCGGCATTTGCCTGTAAACTTCGGCTTACTCTGTCTTTTCTTCAAAACACCTCGTTAGATCTTTACCGCTGTCGCCCAACACATACCGGTTATTTATTTTGACTTTTGTTGTTCATACAAGTTTATAAAAACTTTACTGAAGCAACCTTGTCTCCAGCTGCTCGCAGACAAACCCAAGTGAACGTAAAGTGCTGCAGGAACGTTGGGTCACTCGCCTAGTTGGCGGCAAAGCTGCTCAACTGTCAGACCACTTCGTTTGTTGGCCAGGTTAGATTAGCCCGCTCTGGCTATGAGAACGATTTGTAAGTTAACCTGCTCGGCCCAAGCGTCAAGCAACGTTCGGTAACTAGTAAAGAATAAACAAACTCTGGAGAAGATTAAACGCCGTTGCCATCTTCAGCAGAAGCTGTCATAGTAGAGTACTAAAGACCACGGGACGACGACGGGTGCTCGAAATGCAGTTGCTGCAAAGAAGCACTTACATGGCATTAAACTACGATTTCGACTCAACGGCCAAGTCATCAGGCAGTAGAAGGGCAAAAACGACAGTACACAAGTTTTGCAAAGTAAAAAAAGAATCAAGACGCTGGTGTATGTACGAATGCTACTTCAACAGTAAATACTGGAACAAGATTCTGGTGACAACCGAAGTAACAATAAATAAATATATTTTTTTTATTTTTAACCTATTTCCCTGTTCAAGCAGACATTGTGTTGTAGGATGAGAGCAGATCGAGCCATAAACTTCGCGGTTAAACGCTTTGATTATCCAGTCCGCTCCAGCCACTTTGGTGAAATTGTCTTGTCACCGTCTTCATTGACTGCCGAGTGGTGGCTTTGTTGGCGGTTACGCCAGCTACTTCTTTGACTTTCAGGTTAAATAAAAACCCGCTGTTCACTGTGTAGAAGGTAAATTCTAAGTTGACTCGGCTTATTGTAGCAACGGTTCCTGGTCTGTATCGCACTTACTTGCTAAGCAACACCTGCCGGACGTTGATCACGGTCAAAATGACTTGCGAGATTGCTTCGGTGTTATGGTGAAAGTCAATACAAATGGTAGCTGTTCCTGGTTCTTCATGACGAGGAGAGAAACATTTTACAGTCTGAGAAGCTTTATTACAAGGTCTAACAATTGTAGGACATAACACAAAGTTTTACTGTATCAATAAAAGGCATCCGAGTAGAAGTATAACTTATTTTGCTGTTGTAACATGTGCCACTATGGTTAAACAGTCAATGTTGTTGGCTGGGATTTGGGCCTTCGGGTCTGGATCCTGCTGGCTGCTTCCTCTTTTGTCGAGAAAACCAACTTGATTTTTGCTTAAATTATGCGAGAGATCACGTGTCTCTATTTCTCTAACCGCCTTGTTACCCATATAAAAACGCTTTTCGCAGAATTCAGAGAGATCAGCAGCAGACGGCGAAGAGGATTTAGAACATTGGTTCACGTGGAGATTCGGAGAGAGTGGCGTTTAGCGTTGCGTTCAAAGAGAACAGCGTTTTGCAAGGTGACTCGAATGAGGCACGGCAGTCGATGGGAACGAACGACTGTGGACTGTGTGCATAATACCGGCTTATTATTTATTTTATTAATATATTTTTTATTTATTTGGATTGTGAGTCGAACAGACGACGTGATGTAGGAGGAGGACAGAAGACCAGACTATTCGCTCCGGTTATGCGCTTTAGATGTCGAATTGAGTAGTCTGGTGTACCGTCACTGTTTGCGGATCTCTCTTGCTTCCACTTTCTTCTTGGGTAGCTTGTGACGATGTCTTCTAGGCCGGTCTTGCTTGCTATCGAATCGTTCGCGTGTTGAAGTCAAACTGCTAGCATTCGTCGTTCCGCTGCTCTCTGATCGCAAAGCTAGGCGTGCTTGCATCGTTTACGTCAGAGCGCAGGTTTCGGATGCGTACAGAAGCGCCGGTGTTACGCATGCATTGTAGTATTGTCTCTTGATTGGAAATGGTACTCGCTTGTTGATTAGTACAGTTCTTCCTTTGCTGAACGCGATTCACGCTGTACTGACGCTTCTGCTAAGTTGTTAGTTGTGATTGAGAGACTTCTGCACCGTGTGGCTGAGGTAGCAGTAGTTGTATGACTGCTGTACGTTTTTACCACCGAGCGTTAGGTGTCCAACTACTGTTCTGTTTGCCGTTTATTGAGTTTTGTTGTGGTTTACCTGCGGAGCGACTTTCTTGCATTTATGGGCGAGTGAGCGAAGCATCTTTTGCAAGGACTTGAAGTTGTTAGCACACAGCATGATGTCGTTTGCGTCGACAAGATAGCGAAGCGGTTTGTCTAGAGTCGGGTGCTTGCCGTTGCCTCAGTTCTTTCCTTGCAGCAGTGTTTGGAGTGCCAGCATGGACAGTAGAGGAGATAACGAGTTCCCTTGCCACACTCCTCTTTGGATCGTTATAATCTCGATGCTGTTTTAGCTGCGTAGAGTTGTGCTGCACCGTTGTCATGCTTCTGCGTCTATGTTGCATGTCTGCAGGGCTTCCCAGATGGGGCTTCGTGCTCAATTGTGTCGAGCGTTTTCTTGAAGTTTATGGACACTAGGAAGAGTGGCAAGCCCCGTACTTGACACTTCTTCGTGATCATGTGGACGGCGAATATGTGGTTTAGTAGCTACGTCGGAAGTCGGCTTGTTCTGTGGTCAGTCTGTTGTAGTCAGCCTGTCTTCCATCCAAGGGTTGCTGAATATTCGATCAGTCTTTGGCCGGCTTGTGCAAGTCGTTGTAATGTTCGCTGATGGTCTGCGATGGTTGCGCTTGCGTCTGACAGATGGTTCTAGCTGCTTCCGCAGTTGCAGGGGTTACTTCTTGAAGCACACAAGCTTCAACTTCTGCGTCTGAGTCGAGCGGATTCGATTGCCCGTTGCATGAGTAGTAGATAGTGTTGTCGGGTGTCTTCTTCGAGTAATCAGCATGCAGGCAGTTGTGGACTTTATCTGGTCAAAAGCAGCGCTGCTTTTCTTATGTAATTTAGCCACACTTGCATCGAAGTTGTTTATCATCAGCTTGTGTGGGCAGCTGCTTGCTAGAGGTTGCGTAAAGTCGTCTAGGAACGCATGATATTGCTATTGGCTATGGCGAGTGTGTGGGGCGTACATTGGTGTGCGTCGCAGCGCATGTCCTGCTTTGAGTTTGAGCATCATCTGGACGATTCTGTTGAAGAAGTAGCGCACTTCTTGAGCCATTTCGTCCGGTGCATTTTTTACGTAAATAACGGCTGCAGCAGATGCATGAGAGGCGTCTTCTTCGTTGGGCTGTCGTGGAGTGAGTAGCCCGAGGTAAGCCTGATGTGTCCGGGTCGCGGGCGTCGAGTTTGGGCTATTCTAAGACAATTGAACGTGACCGTGGCAATGTTTCTTTCAAAATCGGCTAGTCTGGCTTAAGTACGCATGGATCTTGTGTCAAGCGTCATTACTCGAAGCATTTGATAATGTTCTTTGTTTTAGTTACAGATTCAGAACGCCGTTTGCGTTTGCAACGAAATCTGTGATCAGGATTGTAAAGGTACACCCAAAGAAATTTTAATGTATTAAATAACGCAAAGTGCAAGTATAACTTATTTTGCCTCTAACACGTGTGCTATTATGGCTCAACAGTTAAGCTGTTGGCTTGAGCTGTGACTCTCGAGGTGCCAGGCTTGACCCGGTCGGGTAGCTCAAGTGGGTCTTCTTTGCGTTTTTTTTTGCAAAAATTAGCGGCGATTCTCGAAAATTCAAAAATGCAAAACAAGATCTCTACAAGACAAGCTTCTTGAGAGACTAGATTCTGGGTGAGGTCGAACTCCGCCGATCAAGCAACAAGTTCAAGTTCAAGTTCAAGTTTCCCCTGGCGCGCCCAAGTAGCTATTCCAAAATTTCATGCCTATATAATCTACACCTTGTGGGTAAGTTATAGGTAACAGCCTAGGCCAAAGAGTTAGAGCACCAGCGTGTTTAAATTTTCTTTTTACGCTGTGTAAATATCTGCTCTTTTTAGTCTCGAACTGTCTGTCCCAGCTGCTACGTGATCTCTCTGAATTCTGCGAAAAGCGTTTTTATATGGGTAACAAGGCGGTTAGAGAAATAGAGACACGTGATCTCTCGCATAATTTAAGCAAAAATCAAGTTGGTTTTCTCGACAAAAGAGGAAGCAGCCAGCAGGATCCAGACCCGAAGGCCCAAATCCCAGCCAACAACATTGACTGTTTAACCATAGTGGCACATGTTACAACAGCAAAATAAGTTATACTTCTACTCGGATGCCTTTTATTGATACAGTAAAACCTTGTGTTATGTCCTACAATTGTTAGACCTTACAGTAATAGGAAACGATTGTATGAAGCAGTAGACCCTTGTCTGCGAAACAAGAAACGCAGAGAAGTCACACTGAACGTAGAGTCTAACTCTTGTAGTTTAGTTGATATTGGCGCATATCCGCCACGTGCGAACTCAGAGGGTTTCAACGGCGATGAAGGTGTCCGCACTACGTGAATGTTGGGATTGCTGTCGTGGCGCACTAAAAACATGACTGATTCAATTTATGCTCGATTTCCGCGCAGCCAAGTGTACGACTATCACACGCAGAGCATTTGAAGCGCACTTGCTGCTTCAGAGGCCCTTCAGGCACTTTGAATTTTCGTCGAATCAAAACCTGTTTACCAGCGGACTAAACCGGACTGAGGCCTATCGTCTGGCACACAAAATTCCAAGTAAATCGATTGTAAGTTTTGATTTAAATTTAACAGTTTAAAAATCAAACAACAATCAAGTGAACCCGTAGTCGCTGAAATCTAGACAATAGGAAGATTGCTTTGCAAAGGCAGGAAGTGTTGTGCGAGCGCGGACAAGCAAGCCGTGAAAGGTGCTCTGATTTGAAAGTTCGATTGTCCCTTGGAGCTCGACTGTGCAGAGGCGCGTTAAAGCATTTATTTTGACTTTCAATACTCATAATTGTCATTGAAACTTAACAGATGTGAAGTGGAGCACTGGCAGCGCGGAGCTTCCTCTAACTCAAAGCCTTCAAGTTAAGCGCTCTTTTGCTTTGTCGACCAACAAAGTAGCGAACTTATCTTGAGGAGAGGCTGTAGCAGTGCACTTGCACCTGCAGACTGCCGCCAGCTTCAGCAAATTTTTTAGCTCGATCGAAGACTTCGATAGTCTCTAAAAAGAACATTAATTGCGATCGCAGCGTAGGAGTGCTTGAGCTGGAATCGGGTTGAATCTAGGACGAATCGCAGACACTTCCGAATCGAACCGACTTCGAGTGTTTGGAGAACTCTCAGATCGGAATCCGGACCCTCTTTCCTTGTTTAACGTCTCAAATAAGCTCTTTTCACGGCTTGTTTGCCTCGCGGCCCAGACAATATCTCTCCCCAAAGCCAGAAGAAGTACTCGAAGGCAGAAGAATAAGCTTAAGGATGGACTTTCCAAACCGGAGAAAGTCCGAATCTAGCGATAACCACCTCAAAAAATGAAATAACTACATGCAGCTGAACGTCCTGACCATCGAAAGGACGCTTGTTGTCTACGGCCACGACCAGTTTTTGTACATCTCGGGCTTGACCATATCCGAGCACCGAAATCGCCGCACACTGATTCGGTAGTGAAGACTGAACCGACAACCGTGTTAGAACTTGTAACTCTAAAATGGGCTTCACCGCTTTCGGGCTTCGCCCGAACCGATGATACGATTTGTGATCATGTCAAGGCTAGCACGATCGTCGTCGTCCCAATTCCCTCATCTCGTCGCCTTTCGAAATACTCGCGCGGCAGGATGGGGACGTCGGTGTGCATCTGGATCGGACCACTTTTCGAAGCCATCAAGCGCAGCAGCATTGAACACATAAGCCTTGAAATGTATTCACTTTAGGTGACCATTCAAGAATAGGGGAACGCAACGGTTGCCGGAAGCCCACGGATGTTGTCGATGCCACCGGAACCCCCCCAACCACCCCAGCCGGTTTTTGGAATGACACGGCGCCGCTCGTACTAGCTCTCACTCGGCGCATTCCTGAAATAAAATGTAATCCCAGCTTTCGAACAGCATAGGTATTTAAGGGGAGTCTCTAACAATTGAACTTCCCCGGCAAAACAATAAGAGGACCTTTTCTAATGGTGTTGAGCTAAGATAGGCCTAGGCCGTCAGTTCAAAGCTAAGCAATAGATTCGGACGCTTGCCTTTGAATGTAGAGCAAGCTTGGTGGGCCGATGACCGCTTAGAAAGCCGGCGTACAAAATCAACGCTAACTATTTCCATCATGCAGTTGAGTATTGTATTGAGAGCACAAAGCAGCTATAACGTCTGCCCGCCGAGCAGGTTCGTCCCAAACTCACTTCAGGGGAAGCAGTTGGAGGTGCTTTCGGCCAAGTCTTGCTTCAAACACACCCATGGCTTCCTTCAACTCGGCTCTTGTCAAATGAGAAACAGCGTCGTTGCTGTAATTCTCAGGCTGGCCTCGCTTAAGAACAGATGCCCGTGGCCGTGGTATGCTGAGCATTTAATTGCTTCCAATGAATTTATTTGACACGCGCATCGGCCGGTGTTAGTGCGAAAGTCTGCAGTGTTATAAACAGGATTGACCAGCGCACACTATCCACTCAAATCATCGCCCCCGGCCTAAATGCTAGTGTTTGCCGAGGCAGCAATTTAACACAGGACACGACTCCAAGTTGAGGCGCAGTCAGAGAGTCGCCCGGTTGCAAGCACATCTCCCTTCTCTGCCATCGTGTCCTCCGCCTCGTTTGCACCATTTCCTAGCTCTAATGACCCAAGAACTTAATAGTTTTGGTTACTAGTGTCGTCACATGCACTTCGATTGATGCACACTTACTAGACCAGAAGTTTTACGCTGACAACGGTAGCACAGTTGAAAGATCCGTTCTTTGACTACCTCAATAGGCTCGAAAACAATACCCCCTGTTAAATCGGTTAAATATTTCCACTCAAATGCCCCATCTTGGGTTTAAATGACCTTAAGATTTGAACTTACAGCAAAAGTCTTGTCATAGCAGGTAGGTTTTGAGCACAATAACATCGGGTAACCATTTTTATAGATCTCGATCCCAAACGGCACTTTATTGTCACCGCAAAAGCTTGTCGTGCACGAATCTATTAGGCAGGAAGCGATAATTACCGACAACGACGTCAACTTTTTTCTTGTATTAAAAGACTGGCGATACATGAGAGTTGTTAGATGCTGGTCGGTGGATGACCTGAAAATTGGCTGTAATTGAGCGGCAAAACTATGGATCAGGTACAAAAGCTTCGTTCAGTCAGTCAGTTCGAAACACAAAATAAACAGGCCTCTCGACAACTTAAATGCATCTCGAAGCAGTTTCTGGCGAGCGTGGCAGTCAAATAAACAAGCCCAACCCGACAAAGTGATGTCAGTTTGCTGGGAAGTTGCGGCTAAATGACCAAAGAGGTGATAAAAAAGACTCGAAATAGCTTGTCGTTCGTGCGATACAATAGGCCCTAAAGGCCTGCTATCTCTTGGAGCACTGACTGCAGAAGCAAGTACCTGACACTAGGGGGTGCTACGTCTTAAGCCAGGAAGAAGAGTTCAGGGAAAAAGCCATTGTTTGAGGCGAATAGTACTATACACACAATGGGTCGAGGTTCTGCTGGTATACGAATGTGCAAGACATCTACAAACAGGCATGAAGCAGTGCAGATTCGCGGCGAAACACACCGCGACTGGAATCAGTTTGACCAAAGCACACCACTGCTCTCAGCGCGAGTTCCTCCACAACACTGCTTAGATCGTAAAGCTCCTCCGCTCAGAGCAGCTCTTTCAACGCCTTAGCAGAGGAAGTCGACTGAAGCGAGTAATGCTATAGTCGGCTTTGAACAAGCATGCTGGAGTGTTGCGCGCACTAGGGCCGGCTCTTAGAACATCTTATACCAAGAGAGCGTTCGATCATAAACTGATAGAAAGTCATGTCAAAACAAAACAGCGGTCATGTTGCGAGAAAGTACCTCCACAAGGTAAAGTCTGCCCATAGTCTCGGGTGCAAGGACTCGAGGCTTGTGAGACTAGGTCCTGTTATATCCAAGACAGATCTGCTTAAAAGAGAGTCCCTCGTAAAAGCTGTTCGATTGCCTGCAACTAGAGCGGACCTTGTTTCCAGTCCATAGCGTCAAATTCAAGTCGATGGGAATAGTGGCGCCACACGGCGAGCTATCGTCAATTAACACGATTTGTTCGTTCAAAAGTAGAACGTTGCTAAGAATAACAAGACGAGGCGAGCTCTTGTTTTTCCTCTTTTGCTTAATATAAACACGGCCATCAATTACTGTCATCACAGGCAGTTCGCTGTACTTTTAGCTCCAGCCGTCTTATTTTGATGAGAAAAGAAGACAACGAGTAGACCAAAGCACCTTGCGGCTATGCCAAAAGACAAGCTATTGCCGAGTTCTGCAAGTGCAGCCGACTTCAACCCATTAAGGCAGTTCAAGAGCGATCCCTTTCCCCAAATCGCATTCTAGATTGCGTCTTCTGTTTAAAAACAACAGCAATCAATTGACAAGAGCGACATTTGACCGCATTTGCGAAATGCGCGCGGAGGTCATCGTCGTTGTTGTTGAAAATAACGATGAGTGCGTGCAGCCCACCCATCATCGACTATCAAATTTCTTGATGCGATCGTTACTTGCAAGAGGTTTGGCTTAAAATACAGAGTTCGAGGAAGGGAGGGGATTGGTGTAAGAACGCGGCGAGTATCACCCTTTTCGGCTACTTGACGTTATGAAAATAGCTGCACTTTCGGCCAATTTGGGCCATCTCGCTCTCGAGCTTTGGCTGCATGTCGAGTTCGGAAGTTCCAGCGGTCTCCTAGCTCGAGTCTGGTTTGCAGGCAGAGCTGCATTACCCCGATCAGAAGAATTCGATTGAAACGAGGAGTTTTTAAATTCATCTTGCCCTTATTGTGTAATCCCAGCAAGTTCGCTTTGAAGCGCAACAGCATGGTTACACTGCCTACTCCCAGGTTGTGCACTTTGGCTATTTTTCAGCCAAAACAGCGTTCTATAGAAGAAAGCTCACTTTTGACTACTTCGGGCCCGGGTTTCGACTCTAAATTTCGATTTCACACCCTTTTCCTGGCAGAAGACTGCCGAGGAAGTACCTTTAGAATTCTGAGTTTCTTCGATTTACCGTCTGCGTCTTGGGGAAACGATACTGGTTGAGGTAGATGTGAAGGTTTCACAACCAGCACAAACTCAGCCAATTGGCGTCGAAGGTGGAAAGTGCGAAAACACAAATGATTTCATGATTCTGACAGCGTTGCCGCGCACTTAGATCGTTTCTCGTATTAATTGACATTTTTGAAATTTAAGCAACTGTATTCCACACAAGGGCTCTTAAATGCAGGGTCGCAAACCCAGTGCCGCGAAGTTTGACCTCGAAAGAGGTCGGAGTCAGACCCACAAGACCTCTCTGCGGTTGGTCAGAACCGCAACTCAAAGCCGACGCAGTCGGTCTAGACAGCCGAGAAGATTCGCCTTGGGGTCAAACGGCTTCTTAGACTTCCGCTGGCAGCCTAGACAG
>JACCHV010001742.1:0-12111 GCA_018907245.1 Eupristina koningsbergeri | reverse complement strand
TGCAACCAAACGTTGTTCAAACATACAATTCTTACAGGTCTTAAATTTTATTCCAATTTAAAAAATACACGGGTCAATTCAAAGATGTTATTACTGTGCCAGATGATTTAGTTGTGTTCCAAAAGATTTAAAATGGAAACATGACCCAGCTAGAGTATGTGCTAAAAACCTGCCCTAGTGTTTGAAACGACAACAAAATTGATGTGCAAGGATTGTTGAAACAAAACCTATGACAATGGATAACAACGTGGGTAAAGCAATCGCCATTGCACAGAACTTACAATAACTTACTATTGGATGATTCATAAGCTTTGTGTTTGCTAAAATCTATCGTCTTTGGGAGCAAACTTTGGAAAGAAAAGATGAAATTTCAGTACAACGTAATGGTGGAACTATTTAAGTGTTGGAAATGGTCAAAAACAAGAATTTTATCTAAAAGTCAAACTCTATCCTGATCTAATTAAAAAGCCCATGTTGTTTAGAAAAAGCTGGTCGGAGAGTGTTTAGACGGAACAACAAAAGAGAAATTGGTATCATCTCTAAAGTGAAGGAGATCAAGTTGCCGCGAACACTGCCGCGGATTGTTTTTCGTTCGGTTTCAAAACTTCGCAAAATCAACTCGAATTTTATTTGTCGAGCGATCGAAAATTTAGCGAATCAATCCGCTAAACCCACCCGCAACTATGCACGCACGAGTTGTTGCTCGCGAATTTTCCGAAATCTTTTGTCCCGGCATGGTCATAAAACCTGCGGCAGCATGTTCGCGACGATAGCCGCTGTGTTTGCAAGTCTTTTCGGGCCGCATGTTTGTTTTAATAATTAGTGTCTTTGAAAGTACGGAACCAAGCTGTTTTGACGTAGAGACTGCAATTCCTTGCGTATTTGTCGATAAAATAGACATCAAACAAGCTGAATGGAGTGACTCATCCGCAACTCACACACCTTATTCATCAAAACCAATGTAGCGCTGTTTCTGAGCCAGTCGGTAAGTTCGAACGCTGGACACCGATGTCCACTTGATTTTCCTTTTTTTAGAAGTTTTTAATTTATTCGAATACACTTTTTGAGCATTCTCAAGCATGGGTCAATGTAATCAAAACCTCATTTTGCAAGCGACAAAGATTTTCATGGAAACTTTGTGTACGTATTTTTTTCTTTCCTTGAATACTACTCTAAGGCGGGTACAAGCACGCGAAATGTGGGTGCCTAATAACTACGGCCAACTTGTCCGTCTAAAAGGAAAACGGCAAACAACAACGAGAAGAAGACATAAACCAAAAACAGCAACAACACAAGAATCGAACCGAACTGGCCTGACCAGAAGTGATCTCTTAACCCAAATAATGGTGTTATTCCACTCAAGACCTACTTCCCTTTGGAGTTGTCAACTTATTCTTGAAACAGTCTAAAGCGAGGGCTTAACACCAGATTCATAACTCGTTATACATTCAAATGCAGAGCGGGAAGAACCTGCATTTTAGGATTGTACCGTAGTAATAAAGACAAACTTTGAACATATCAGCAACATCAAACAGAAAGCTCGGTTTGCTTTGTTTTTTTTTAACTTTATTCTCCGCTAGTCCAGGTTACTCTCGTCATAATTGTAACTCGTATGAAAAGAAATCGGTGTCTACAATTATCCTTCAAACTTCGTCTGCGGTGATCTGATTGCAACTCTGGGTTGTCGGCGTTTGCGCAAAAACAACTTGGAAGTATTCCTGTTTTGTTGTAAGGCTGACGGTAAGATGAACCGGTATTTTGTATTGCCTTTTGAATTTGCAGCCGGACTCTCTTGGCTGTAACGCCGCTGGGCTCATGGTCAAGAGCGAATCGTCCCAACTGACGCACCAACTTTCTGCTGATATTAGCTTATGATACGCATCACATCTGAAAATAACCTCAGCAAAGAGTTTCAAGTTTTGTGAAGCTTAGAGGCGACACTTTGTTTTCCACAGTTCACGGTCCTAGCCTGGTAACGGCTCCGGGTTGGCGTTTTAGAATTGTCATCAAACTTTGCGGATAGGTTTGACAATATTTTGTGCGCATAAGCGCAAAATTGTTCCTATAACTCCGTTTCCAACCCCACATTAAACTTACTCTTTAAACAATGTCAAAGATGCGGATCTTCCGTGCAATTCCTGCTAATTTACTGAATAAACACTTTGATTTCGTAGTCTTTTATAGGCTCCGACGGGTGTCCAGCTCTTTTTTTCCTTATTTGGAAGCAACATTTGCGCGCTATCCACCCAAAGCCACTTGAGCTATGTCCAGCGCAACGTTTAAAGTGGGCCGAAGTTTGGAAATTTTTGCAAGAGGTAAAAATCACCACTTCTTGACGAACCTCTATTGCAACCACTAATCCACGTTGTTGGTATACGCTCAATCATTATTTCTAAATTGTACAGTTGTTGGCATTGCTCACAAGCAATGTGAATTTCTTCTAGGTTAGATCCTCACCATAAGTTTGGCACACTGGATCTCTCATCAGGTCAATGCACATTGTGCGTTTATTAAACATTAGTTTGACACAAATCATCTACAAAGTTAATCTGATTCTTCTATTCGTTTTTATGCTTAGTCTGAAATCAGGCAACAGTCAAGCCTACCCGGAAATTTCTGACGGGGGCATAGCTAACAAGATGCCATGGTATCCACATGCTTAACTTTTCAATGTCTTCTGTTTAGTTGTAAGGAGAGTATAGGTGCGCACGTTTGCTTAGAAATGCGTCACCGTCGACCTTATGATTTCAAGGTGCGATGTCGATCTGACTCCGACTTTGCCTTCCTACAATGCTGCAAAACTTGCAAGACAAACGTTGCTCAGGTATAAGTGGCTAAATTTTAGTTTTGAAAGAACTTGCAGCTGGGACGTGAGTTGTTCGCACATGGCGTCGGCAGCCGGCACTGCTTCGATCGACATAATCGTCGTTTTTGCGGCCATTTCGTTCGAAAGGTTTCCATTATTGCTTCTAACTAAAGTCAACATTGCAGAGCGGCATGTGGTCAGCCTTCAACAATCAACACAGTGGATGCAACGGTATTTGAATTAACATCTTCTAGTCTAGCTTCAATTTTGTCCACTAAATTTAAATTTAACTTTTTAATTTTCGGTGAAAACGCGGCTCTTGCTTTTCGAGTGTGTCGTCGATCCTGCGGCTTCTGTCGAGTGTCCTTGTACAAAGACGAGGAGGACAATAGTAGATGCAAAAATCGGCCCGATAGCACACCTCCTCCTCCATCATTCCTTATTGGCTTGCCTGATCGCGCCGCTCAGACTTACTTGGAGCGCATAATCGACGAGATCAGAGATGATTACAATAAACCAAATTACGACCAAAATCTCTTCAACGAAAGTCTGCTTTCCTTATTATGAATTACAAAGCACAGAATTAGTTTTGACACTAACTTTCTAAACTCTATCCTACAAGCCAGATTAAACGTGTGATATTATGCTTGAAACCCCATTTCCTGGTCAACAATTCCATAAAGAAGCATTATTTTAAGTTACGATTCTCCTAAAGAAAATGTTAAATTAAGTTTTTAACATTTTCTATAATTGATAGACAAGAAAGGATTAAATCATTCCAGATTTAGTTTGAAAGATTGCTTTCGTTACAAACTTGCTATAAATAGTTTTGACTAATCTTTGAATTACCAGCCACTTTCTTCTCTTCACTTTTCAATCGCTAACTTTTTCTACCAATTAAAAAACTTTAAAAGGTTTTTAAATTACATTTATTTAATTTAAAATTGTTAAGCATTAAACTAGCTTCAAAACAAACTATCTCATATTAAATTTTGGCTTGAGTCATAAAGTTTTGAAGGTTAATGCTAGGGTTTATTTCACATCCTTGTAAATTTGTTTTACCTCGCCCGTTTGTTTTAAATAAAATGTCGAATTTGTGTTTAGTTCGCATATTAACTAACAACTACGTAGAACTTTCAGTGTATTACCTACCAGCTTTTGCGAATAATTTATCAATTTGTCGCAATTATCTTGCTGACAGAAGCATCATGTGTGCGGCATTTATTATGAAATACGTCAATCTTGACAAAGGTTGTACAAATTAAGCTTTATCTGTATAAAGTCAATTGCCATAAAATTTCAAGTTATATTTAAGTAGTAAGTTGAAATTATAAACAGATTAATTTTTAGCATTTTTGCTTAAATAAAAATATGAGTTTTAAAGTTGTTCCACATAGTATAATAGCCGTAGTTGTGAAAAAGCGAGAAAATCAATTGACAATGCGGACTTCAAACATTGATTTGCGACAAATAGGCGAAATTCAATTCTAACGTGTATTAAAGCTGGCTTGATCTGCTAAATCTGAATTTACAGTGTCTAGTCATTGTTTAAAAATACAAAGGTTAGTTTTTCAGGAAAAAATTACGTAAGACAAGAGGATGGAAATTGCATATATGCAAGGATTGCGTTCTGTTTTATAGTCTTCTGATTGACGGCAAAAGTCATTTTGAACAAGTATAAGCGCTCGTCTGAACAATTACCTGTGATGATACCTGTGCGCTCATACTCCAGACTTGGAAATGTTAATCGATCACTTTTAACCTATAACTTCGTCATCTGTTGATTGCATCAAATCATTTTAGTGTTTTATTTTTAAACTTTACTCCGCATCAGGCACTTTAGCCCTGCAGGGGAAGCAATCTGAAGGCTGCCAGGGTTGGCTACTGTCACTGGCAGGCGTCACTCCGTAGGGTCGGCAGGAACATGCTGTTTTCTCGAACCAACTAAAACAGAACAGCACAAGCTCGCTTGGTCGCGCACATTCACTCGAGACAACCGCACGCAGCTGGATTCGAACCTCCGACTACGCGGTTTGCTCTTTTTCAAGTGAACGCCACTTAACTAAGCACGCTCTTTGAGAGGGTATACCTCAGTTAAATCGCACATTTTAATGATGCATTTCCCAGTACACTTTACACGTAAAATTCATTGTCGTTTAAATAGCATAATTGGTTGTATATTAACGTAATTTGAATAAAGGAACAAGCAATTAGGATGATATTAAGTTTTCTTGATTCCGAATCACAGGTAAATAGTGATACACAAAATAGCACAGCGCGAACACAAAGTGACCCACGATTTTGTCAGCTCTAGCTTTTTATTACTGCGTCTTCGCATTTAGAGATGACAGCCTATTTTAATGTTCCCAAGAGTGGGCTTTTTAGTTTTAGTATTTGATTACGTTTTTATTGTTACCCATTTTTTACAAACCTAACATTTTTTCTGTAACAGGGACTTGAGCCCGAGAAAGGACAACTCGAAGGCTGCTAAAGTTGGCTATTGTCAGTGGCAGACATCATCTCGTAAGTCGACAGGGACGTGTTGTTCTTTTGAACCAGCTGGGACAAAACAGCACAGCTTGCCTGGTCGTGCGCATTCATCCGAAACAACTGCACACAGCTTAATTCGAATCCTAATATGTGCCTCTCTTTTTTTCCAAGTGGGTTCTACAATAAAAACAAAGCATCATCCCTAAAAACAATATTCATACGATAAATATCACTAGAATTTATTTCTAAATCAAAGTTTGGATTAAAATTTAAATAGATGAATGCGTTGAATTCGCAAGTTATCCGAACATAAATTTGCCAAAAATATGGCTAACAAAGATGATCATTGGAATCGTTATGAACAAGTAGTAGACGAGGGGCATCAAACGTTACAATTCAAAAGAGAAGAGATCCAGCAAATCGTCGATAACAAGCGATTTGAAATTAACTTATACGTTATGGCGGTTTTTGACACTGATTATGTTAAACAGTTCTGCATTCGTTTTGCACATTGTTCATCTAAACCTGTAGCTGGACATGTATTCATCAGCAAGCATCTTAGCCGTCTTTTTTCCAAAGATGCGCTTTGTCTGTTGCAATAATGAAGCACTGTCCTCGAGCGCTGATTTGGACAGGCTGCACTGGATTGGTGAAAAGAAGCAGTTGCGAGAATTGAACGATTCTGACTTGGTCGATTTAGTCTTACGATTATGCATTTCGTTGTAAGGATCAGATCCAGGCAAAAGTGAGAGCAGTCTATATTGTCTGCAAATAAAACATTAGTTCTGAAGATGCAAGTTATAAAAGATTAATTTTATCAATACACTTATTTGCTTCACACTTCACGTTAAATTTTGACCTCAGGAATTAACTTTTACCTTAAAATGCAATCTTAAAAGTTGAGTTTTTGTAATTTTTCAAGTTTAAAACCTCATCTAGTTTAATCAAATTGATGAAATTCATCAAACAGTTGAGTATAAAAAGCAAACCATTAAAATGCCGGTTAATTTCTGACGGTAGACAGACTATGCGGCTATTGATTTTTTTTTAGTTGACGAGCTTTACCGCATGGAGGAAACGGGCTTAGATAAGGTCAATTTTCTTTATAGGTAAGTTTTGAGATTTGAAAACAAGCAGCTATTTGTGCATGCCAAGACAATTTTTAAAAATTAAATGGCTAAACTAAAACAATTGATGCAGTTAAGTTATCCAATAGTTGTTTCATAAAAATTGTTTTTTTTTCTTCTCATAAAAAGAGCGATAAGATTTATTGTCGTATTTGCATCTTTGAATTCAATTTTAGAAGAGACGATTCAAAGGTTGTCGAAGCCGGCTAACTTGCTAGTCGATGGTATCTTATAAGCTAGCTGGAAGACTTACTTCTTCAATAGTGCCAACTATATTAAAGCTAACTGTATTTCGACCTTATTAATTTGATCACACATATTCACTTGAGTTAGCACCACACAACTAAGGAGTTTGGAGCCTCAATGTGCGCTTTCTCCAAGAAAACGTTGTTGTTCAATTAGCTGATTGCATCTTTAGCAGCATCTTTGCTGTCAAAAAATTGCCGCTAACCTAATTCATTTTGAGGTAAATTATTGAGTTAACGCACGAGTTGTCAGCAAAGCAGTTGTTTTACGAGACTAAGGAGTAAATTCTTGGCATAACACATTAGATAAATTTTCCACCAATTTGACGCGTAGTTTTATTTATTGATTAAAACGCCTGTAACTTGCAAACACAGGCGCTATTCGCTGCATTAGCATAATCTTAGGTGATTTATGGTCAGCAGTCCTGTTAAAGTGGCTTGATGTTATACATTTCGAAGAAGGCCGTGTTTAAACAAAAAACTATCATAATGAGGCAGAGTTGTAATAGCAAGAGTAAGGCGTGCAATTGTAATCAAAGAGTAAAACCAGACAAGCCAAAAGGATTTAGTTAAAAAGTAGTTTATGGAATTGTTGATAAGCATTTTATAGGTCGGTAACACAACTGTTTGCCAGTCAATTTAAACCTTATCGTGCAATGATTGAAGATGCTCTGCACAAAGCAAATAAGATTGTTTTGACCGTTATGGCTTGCTGACTCCTCTTTAAAGCTTACAATTGCACAAAACTTGCTAGGTTCTGCACTAGTTGATGCAAGCCTATGAAACGTATGCAAGTCAAGCCGTGGAATTGTTGGAGCGCCAGAAAAAGAATTCTTTTCTGCAAGTTAATCACTACAGACAAGACGCAGCTACCGTTCGACAACGACTCAGACCTACAGCACACACGGCTAGTGTTTAGTCGGTCTGTCTTTGACATTCAGTGGCCAAATTCTGGTTAACAAAAGTCGTGCCACTTTTGGTTGTATCGAAGTGATTTGTTAGAAAGCTTTTCGTGGTAAGAGTTGTAATTGTTTTGAACGCTTGACAGACAGCTATTGGCCTAGATCATCAACTTTTAATCGAACTCCTTTGAAGTTCGTTGAATTGACGAGAAGTCAAAATGATTGGAACATAGAAAGCCGTTGATCTTCCTTTGCAACAACCTTTGACTGCCCGACGTCGACTAAATTCCAGACATTTCGGACAGACTCAGTCGGGTTTCTGTAATGTATGGTTCTGCTCAGTTAGCAAAATGCTTCCCTGTTTTGCAAATTTTTAGAACCACTTAAAAAGCAATTTAAAATTAAGAAGTCCGACTTTATTCACGAGGTTTGATTGCGGCGTTGCAGGTTTTATTCAAAGAACACAGACATTTTTTTCAAAAGATTAATAATTTTGCCAATCCGTAGAGGCAAATTGCAGTTTTTATTAGGCAGAACGTAATCATTACGTTTAAACGCTCGTTCGAGCTATGCGAGTCTATGTAGGTGCAACAAATTATATCATTGATGCAAACTCTTACGTCAGCTTAATAATATTCTCCGCTTTATCGACCAAACTGCTTCAGAAACAGTCAGTATGAACGAAATTTGAATGCGTGTCATAAAAGCCAAATAAATTTTGACTATACACCAGACTCAACATTTTTACTGTTATAAGACGAATTTGAACAATGCTGACTCACCTCATAACTGAATTCTCCAGGCCCATCGGATAATAAGAAGGGACTGCTTGAACTTGACATCCAACCAAGACGACAAGGAGTAGGAAAACAAGATTGGGCGTCGTTAAAAAGTTACGAAAGTCCGCAGGCAGCAAAGCTGATCCAGACATCATTTGAAGCCAAGTAGAGTGCAAAAACCTGCAAACGCTGTTACTATTAAACTTAATGCACTTAATTTAGATCGAAAAGATCGCAGCGAATTCAAAACGACTGAAATAGTCAAAAGAAGGGACTTTTAGAAATTGATAACACACAAAAAACTTGGATTGCAATTTAACTTAAATTGCGCAAGGATCACCCCGCTTCCAGTAATAATGAAGTCCTCTCTGTTTGACTTGAAATTGAAAAACTAACAAGCAAAGTAAATGGTTGAGACTGAGTTTTGTCAAACTAATAGGTTTGAACAGAAAGTATTAGTTAATTTTCAGTGAATATAATCTGCCCATACATCTGGACCAATTTATTAAAAGCTTAATATTCTGTAAACTAGACCAAATATGGCCTTTTCCACTCCTACGTCAAGGACTTGGTTTTGCAAGAGACAACTCAAAGATTATGAAGGACTGATGACTACCGTCACTGGTAGACATCAGCCCACAAGTCTACAGGAGGACGTAATGTTTTAATAGACCAAATGTAATCAAAAGCTAGCTGCAACAAAACAGCACCGCTTATTCAATCGCACGCATCTATCCAGGTCAACTGCGCACAGTTAGGTTTGAGCTTCACTTCGCAGTTTATCCTTTTTTAAGTAAACGCCACTACAACTTAAACAAGTATGCACCGGACAAGATGCATACCAGATTCAATTAAATAAAGCTTAGTGGCTTATGAGTGATTACAAGTTAGCAAGAATGATTTTAAAATCGTTCATTCACCAGCGATCTTGCTTCTCTTTTATGCTTTCTACAACCGACAATAAGAGTAGTAGTGATAGCATATTGAAATATAGAACTTGGCTTGAACATTGGTTCAAGCTACTTAATTAAAAAGAAGCCGACATGTGACAATCAAATTTGCCAACTGCTAAAGTCAGCATTGGTTTGACGAGTTACCTGTTAAGTCTACGCATTGAAAGTAGGGTAAAATTGCGGTTTAAAAACTATAAGCTATCTGCGGCAAACTCTTCGTGAATTTCTCAACTTCCAAAAAGCCTCAATTGTTAACTATTGTTTACTATTGTTTAAGCCACTTAAAAAACCAAATAAGACTTTTTTGATGGAACGCTTGTGATAAATTGTTTTTAAAATAATTAAAAGCTACCTCTGTTTGTTCTTACAATTAAAATGCTCAAAATGAATGCTGCAGTAATTTCAAAAAATAACATAATTAATCGTTTCGCAAAATAAATGAATCACAGCAGATGCTGAACCATTTAACTAACAAGCAAAATTGCATCAATTTAGAAGTGAACATTACGAAAACTAAACGATTGTCCAAACGCTATAATAGGCTCGTCAAATCCCACAATTAACAACACAATCGTACAGCAAAGTTTTATGAAGAGGCAAGCATAAGTTGGGTGACGAAAGTTCGCGACAACAGCATATATAAAAGTCTTCGTGATTCCCACAGGTTGTTATTACTCCTTTTTCACTCATATGTTAAAGACTTGGTCCGATGAGAATCAACCCAAACACTGTCAAGGGCTGGCTACTGTAACTAGCAAGTTCACCCTACTATAGGTCGATAGAAGATGTGAACATTCCGCAACCCAGCTACATTTGAGCTAACTGAGATTTTGTAGTACCCACCGGTACGAATACGCAAATGCATCTGAATAAAGTGCATGCAGCCTTAGAATCAAACCACACTAACGGTTCTCTGAGTCCCTGAACAAACGCCGCTAGCACTTAAACAAGCAGGCTTTATACAGTTATTAGCTAATTCAAATGAAGAAGAAGTCGACAGCAAAGTAAACTTGTTCTTAAATGCCGGTAAAAACAATGGAATACCACATTGTTGCACTAAGTGAATAAAAGAAACTCTTTTTTCTCTCTTGGGCATCAGTTAGCAACATCCGACAACCAATGACAAGCAAGCGAACACCAATCCAAATCAAGCTACATTACATCTAAGGGACAGCGGGCCTGCAGCATTGTGTATACTATATATTCATAAAATTTTTATGTCAAAAAGTGAAAACTGCGTCTAGCAAGGTGGCAACAATTTTTTAAACATGAATGCTTATTAACGCATGAATGATAAACAACAATAAACACTTATAGCATCGAATTAAGATAAATGACGTTATTGTTATGCACCAAAGGGCAGAATAGAAGCATATAGCTAACACGTTTAAATCGAAACAAAAGCAAAAGTTAAAACATTTCCGTTCTAAAATAACCGTTTACAATGCCCAAGTTCTTTTAAAGCTATCCAATAGAGCAAAATAATTTTTTAATTGCAAATTCTGAAATTGCAAATAAGTGCTATTTGATAAACAAAACAATTGTCATCCTCCTCTTTGTTAATGCAAATTAAACGCAAAATTCAAACAAGTTTTTTAGAATTTAAAATTTTACTCTGAGTTTATTACCAATCGTGTTACTGTAAGTTTTCGAAGCTTCAAGCAGTGACGGTCTCTATTCATTATTGATGTGGAAAAGTCTTCTTAGCAAAAATTCTTATTTAAAAGTGCGGATATTCAAATGGCCGAAAACACCCCTTTCAATTGCGTATTGATTTTAAAAACAGATAATACCGGTCTTAGCGCATAACGTGGTTTGTTTTAGCGACAAGACATCTTGGTTCTAATTACAAAAACTTAACAAATCTTTTAGCAGACTAGAAACCCAATACAATATTCAAATTTATGGTGCCAACTAGATGATTTAGAATGATCTAAAAATTAGAGACAAGTAGAAATGCTGGCGCGTGTTTAGTTAAGTGGCAGAAGCGTTTGCTTGAAAAAGAGTAGGTTGCGCAGTGTCAAGTCCAGCTGCGTGCAGTTGTTTCGAGTGAATGCGCGCGATCAACCGAGCTGTAGGGTTTCAGCTGGTTGAAGAAGACAGCACGTCCTCTGTCGACCTACGGGTGGCACCCGCCAGTGACAGTAGCCAACCCTGACGGCCTTCGGGTTGTCTCTCCTCGGGCTGGAATCCCTGATGCAAGAGTAAAATTTTTAAAAAAGTAGAAATGTCAGCGTACCTTAACTACTTTTACCACTAAATCTTTAACATTCTAACGGTATACTAGGAAAACACAATTATCCCATCTGTTTCAAAAACAACTTTAAAACCTATTTGTTTTGTTAAAAAAAGTGACTAAAGCTAAATATGGATTTGGAATGCAAAACAAAATGCTCGAGTTACTTGTCTACACTGATGACGTTGCTTCCGTTCGGGAACAATCAAAGTAGCCCAAACAGAAGGCTTAAACTATTAGTTGACGAATGCAAATGTTGTGTTCCAATTTAAGATGGATGGAGCACGCCGTGCAGAGGGCCACATTAGTATAAATACATCCCGACTTTTAAGCTGGGTATCAGATGATAACAGTTTTGGTCTAAAAATTAATCTATTTTATAGAGAATGCTTCAAAACGATGTTTTAATAAATAAAAAATTTAAAACGTAAAATTTTTTTCCGTAGATTAATTTCTGACTAGAATACCGTTTTGAAGTCTTTTTTACAAGATAAGACTATTTTTTAAATAAGAATTGTTATTAATTCCATATAGAATTTGCAACACCAAATGTATCCATGCTAATGTAACACA
>JACCHV010001740.1:0-10200 GCA_018907245.1 Eupristina koningsbergeri | reverse complement strand
TTGCTCTGCAAATGAATAAGCGTCCACTGACCGACGCAGCGCGCCCTCCCGTTGTACGCGGCGTGCGCGCTTGACCCCCGCAAAAAGCGGCGATCTTTCGTGCGCGTATGCCTGCCACTACCGCGCGTTTAAGTCGAGTTCACTGTTTCACGTAAATGTGTGACAAGGGGATCATTGAGAGTTGGCACTTTGAATAAATATCTTGAGACCCATCCCAAGGTAGTTTTGCGCGCTTCTCGACAGCTACAAGTAGCCTAGAGTCTACCAAGTTTTAACAAAAACCTTCCAGCGCTATCCCATCGATCCCAGCCAACCCTACCCTTGATCTCGTCTCTCCACTTTAGGCAGAGGATTGCAAAAGAAGAACCCCAGGTGTCAAAGTTACTGTCGCTAATGGGGGTTAGTGCTCAAGGTTAGGAGGTGAACATGCTTCGTTTAATAGGCCAGCTGTATTCAAGTTGGCTGCAATTAAGGCACACTAATTTGGCGCGCCCCTCCCACTCACTCACCACGCAGATGAGCTTAAACCCTTCGCTGCAGAGCCAGCCCTCTATTTTGAGCAAAGCCTGGTGTCGTCTGACCAAACACGTCCTCGAAATCCAATCTCCGGAGCACCGATCTAGACCCAAGTTCTAGATTCGGTGTACAGGCGAAGCAGGGAACAAACACTTTACGATTGTTTTGGAGAGATCAGCCGCAAAGTAATCGAGCAGAATCATCCCCGCTACGGAAAAGGTTTACAAGTGACCACTTTGGCCATTCAGGAAAAGACCGAAACGCGATAAGTGTGAGTTTTTGAAATTTACCTGCACAGAGCGACTCATGCTCTCCGCACAATCGACTTTTCCCAAGTAGGTCCAAACGATAAGCGTTTTCGGGAAAGTTGCCAAGCATCATAATCAAAGTGCACAGAGCTGATTAGTTGAAAGGCCGTTCTAAAGAAACCACAACTCTGAGCCGCTTGAGGTGGTCTAGTTGCGATAAAGTTTTATCACTTTTCAATGACACTAGCCGCCACAGGAGACAGGGTAGGAATATTCTTCATACTGCGAGATGGGTTTGCAGAGCAAGCAAATAAAAATTTCCCCCCGGTTCTGGTCTCTGATTTATATAATCAGACCCTTGAACTAGAAAGAGTTTCAAACGTGTTCGTTTCTGGAAAAAGACGACCGCAACAAGCCGAATCGAACCGGAAATCAAATTGGTTCTCATACTTTACGGAGCAATCCTGAAACGACCCCAGAGCCTGCTTAGATGCGGGATCGTTTTGTTCTTCCAGCGTCAACAACCATTGTTGCATCCGAATCGTTCTATTCCCAAACCAACTGCTCTTGTTCTGCATTGGCCGGCCGGCCTCGGACCGTATGCAGCCACGTTGATGGGATCGCCTCAAGCGCACCGACAGCTTCAGCAGCAGGTCGACAATTGCAGTTCGAAAACAATTGTCTAACGTTTCAAAATCTGCTAAAACCGATCTGCAAACGGGCGAGAATCCAAACCACATAGCGATCATCCATGCGTTACCGTTGTCATCGCAGGCGAAATGACTTGTATTCTAGTCACCAACAAGGCAATTTGTTTGTTTGTGTCCCGAAGCGAGATTTTTGACCACAACGACGTCGGTGCATGGGGATGAGTCACTTGTCGGCTTTGATGGCTATTTTCGTTTCGGTCACCGGCTCAGGTTCGCAATAGACGCAACAGATATGCCCTTCATCCATCGGATTCAATTAAGCGAACGCGGCTTGAGGCCGTGTACTGTGGCCAGGCTATCCTTCGCCAAAAGCGCGTCTTTGGAAGCAATCTGCTCCAACAAGGAGCGAGCAAATGTGGCAAGGAGAAGGGTGTGTAAAACGCGGGCCGGGTTCAAAAATTTAGTAGCACGTTTTTCAGGTTACAAACCTCAAACTCTGCAAACACTAAAGACGGTGGTCTTCCCGAGCGGCAAGAACCAGACGTTTAATTTTCTTGCTTTGCACGTAAGATCTTGCAGGAAAATGGTCAAATGACTCAGGCACCCCCTTAAATCATATTTGATTATGCTCCGTTTTACACGCACAATTTACAGAGTCAGCGCAAAGAACACGTTGTATAACGATAAATAAAACCGACTCTGACTCATGTCTGCATCTTCAAATGATAAGTTTTGCGCTGCTGTTTGTAGTGCAGGTCGGTGATTAGACGCATTTTAAATGTGATTTTGTCGTTTCTAGTGACCGACAATGCGATAGTTTAAAGTTATTGGCGCATGGAACGAATTTCGACAATGCGGGCAAAGCTGATTAATGTTCTTTTCAGCAGAACAGAAACACATCGACTTGCACGAACTAGTCGTTGCCCGAAGTTTTTTTGGTGCTGAGACAGTACAAATTATCTATGCAGGCCGGTTTCGACCATAAAACCTTCATTTGTTTCCTCAGCAATAAAACGCATTGCTTGCGCTTAATTTAAGACGTTATCAAAAATTCATTAAAATTGGTTCCGTACAGTCTAAAACGCATAATGTGCGTAGCAGAGCGAAGAGCTGGACAGTTTGATGGTAATTCACAAACTGTTTGATAAACGTCTACGATGTCTCGGGCCCAAGGCGCTGCTGACTCAGGCGGAAAGCACAAGAAATAACAAAAAGAGAGGACTGCTTGGCCGAATGGTAGCAGCGCTCGTTTGTCCGGAAGGAGGTCGCGCAGTGAGGTTCAAGCTCAGCCGTGCGCAGCTGATCCAAAGTAAATGTGTCCGATCAAGTAGGCTGCGTCGTCAAGCGGCAACTACTTTAGGCGTGGATAGTTCAGGAAGACAAGGCCTCCTTTTGTCGAGTTGGGGTGGCCTCCGTCAATGGCTGGCTTCCACAGGCTTTTGGCCGTCCTTTCTCGAGCAGGTTAAGTCCGAGTCTCTGACATATGGTTGGAAGCAAGGCTACGAAGCCATTTTGCTTTTTCCTATTCATTGACGGCTTTGTGACATTGCCTCTGCAAACTTCAGCTTATTTCAATCGAAAGCCTCGACTGGACTACTAAATGCACACCATCACCATTCTCGAAAAAGTTTTGCGCGGAAAAACATCGTTGGCCAAAGATGATGATAATCGAATGATGATGATGCAACATCAGAACCGGAATGTAGGTGAGGAAAAACTGTTTGCTGCAAGTTGACTATCTTCTTTTTGCGTAAAACACCAGCGTGCGCGATTTGTCTTGTCTTAAAGAGACGCTATTTTCTTCCTCAATAGCGCTATAAATGGCAAAAGATGTGATTTGTTTTGAAAACATTTCATCACAAACAACAACCACAAGCAGGTGGCAATAGTCTGGCCGGCAAGAATCAGTCTCATCACAGAATCATCCAAGCCATTAACAACCAAATGCACAAAGTAGTTCTTTCTTCGTGCATAGTCTTCGAGCAGTTTGGGGTGGTAGCATTGTAATAACGCGAAAGTTATTGTTTTACGCCAAATCGGTTGTCTTCATCTAATCCACGGTTTACATGCGACACAAAAATCAATAAAATCGACGAAACGCGTGCACACGACTGCGTGTAACGATGCTGCTTAATCCTCTACTTCAGTTATTGAAGGGCACTTTTTGACCTATCTTTGCTGGACAGGACGACATGTTATGAACAAGCGGTAGTGATCTGCGACCAATTGCTGCACGACCTGCCTTACTCAAACCAACGTGCAAAATATTGATGTAAAATTTTTCAAATCAGCCTTGAGACAGCGCGTTTTACTTAATGATGACAACTGTTTTGGGCGACTTTGCTCCTAGTGTCTAGTCTATTACCCAAATACTTGCGGTAGAGGTCGCAGTGTGTCCTACAACTTGGCGGCTGCATCTCCAAAGCATTCAACACGTTCCAACGCGCTTCTGTCAAATTACCCTACGCACTGGAACTTACAAAGCAAGCAACATCTAATTATTTTGTTTAAAAACTAGGATGCTCTTTTAAGGTTCTATTGCTTAGAGGCTTTAAAAACCTTCAGTTTAACTGCGCATTCAAAAAATTCGAGTCCCCTGTTAAAATACTGCGGGATAGTTAACTTGTATTACTGTTTTGCATAATTAGGGAACAAAAACATCGACAACCTCGCATTTCGCAATTTAAAATTATCAAAGGAGCAGCTACAAAAAATTGAAACGCTACCGATTCGACACCTGAATAATGCAAAACACATCCAGATGAGAAGATAAGATCATTGCAAAAGATACAAGCGATTATCCCCGTTCTTCTTTCGTAAACGCTTTTTCTTTCTGCTGCATCGAAAAAGCTTGGCCCGAGGAAAGACAGCCCGAAGGCTGCAAGCGTTAGTTGATGTTGTTGGCGGATGCCAGCCCGTAGGTCCATGGGAAGACACGCTGTGTCCATAAAGCAGCTGTATGAAGGCTAGCTGTAATGAGACAGCATCACTTGTCTGGTCGCGCATATTCGCTCAAGTTTAACTGCACACAACGAGGTTCGAATCCCACTATACAACTTTCTTTTTTCAAGTCGACACGACTACAACTTAGCCGAACTTGCCTCGTCTATTTTTTAGAAACTGTAAAAGGTAATCGGGTGTTGGAAAACCTTTGCACTTTCTACGTAAAGCTTCGCAAGTACTTAAATATCATCTGTTCTTAGTGTAGCAACGTTAGCGAATACCGCGTGCTGGAAATTGGTTTGTTTTGAAGCGCGTATACTAGTCAGAAAAGCAAACGTTTCGGCGTTTCTGCAAAACACAGGCTACCAAGCCAAAGAAAATCATTCAACTTTGTTTAAAAAGCCCTTCGAAAATGCTCAATTGAGTTTTTTAATCAAACAGTTCGAAATAAGTTTGCAACCTGACAAACACTTGACGCATCTTAAAATTAAAATCGAGCGCTTCCATAACAAAATTTACGACAAACAATCTGTCTGCTTGTCGAAATTAAATTGGGTTTGGCGCAAATCTCATCTGATTTTGGCGAATTGTGCTTGCGCAATCGATTTGATCTAATTAAAGATTGTATTTAGAACGGTTTAAGCGGGCTAAGTGCAATATACGGCAAGATCGGAGTATATTAAAAACTTGCTCAATACATCAAAACTGGTTGAAACTTCAGTTGGATAACATCTCATCTTGGCAATCTGAAGTTTCACTTACTGCTCTTAACCTCGCAGTGATAGTAAAGGCTAGGCAAGGATGGAAGGTAAGACGTGAAGGAAGGGGATCAAAGGTCAGTTTTTAAAAATGAAAGCTAAGAAGAGTGAGTTAATTTTTAAAAAAGTCAAAATCATGCTAAGTGCTCTTGTAAGAATCACGTCAAGCGTGTACTCACCATGCATTCCTCATGCTTACAAAAATCCTACGATCAGCGATGTCGCCAATCGACAAAATTGATTTGTCGTGGTTATTCAGTGTTGTTGTTACAACACAAATCCAAACTTTAAACGCTCCGCAACCGGATCCTCTTTTGCACAAAAAACAAAAAATGAAATGGATCTCCGCGTTCGCGTTGCGCGGTTGTGAACAGCTGCTGCGGCAGAACAGATTCACTTGAGAGAGGTATCTTTTGTCAAGCGATCTTTTATGCTTGGGAAAAGTGGTGTCCAGAGAGATTTTGAAGCTGGTCGTAGAAGTGTTAATGGGAGCCGCTTAAGAAGAAATCTACGTTTGGAGGCTAAGGTCGAAGGAATCACATCCCCAATGGTCGAGGTATCGAAGACGATTACCACGTGGTTGTTTTCAACAAACTAAGTGTTTAATTAAACTCTGAATGATTTTCTTCCCCCGAATAGATAAAAAATGAAAAAGCCAGCTGGCATTTTAATCAAAGATTACAATGTTCTTCCGTATTCTTTATTTTTGGAAAACAGGAAGCCCCTAAATTAAAATTTGCATCAATTGATTCGCCGCGCCTCCATCAAGATCAATGATCCCGCGATTTGATGTTTTTCTTTATAGAGCGTGAACAAAATTGAGTAGCACAATTTTAAACAAGCCATGTGGGCAAGAAGAAATGCACAGAAGTTATAGAAGAAACAACACGATTTTAAAATGCAAATCAAACGACTTCGTTTGGCCGGCTTAATTCATATTGCCGTGCAGGCATTTTAGTTTAAAATTGCGTTCGAAAACTAAATTTTACATTTTTACAATCAAGCCAAAAAAAGGAGGGAGATAGAAGAAAAATTTTTTAATAGCAAATAAGCTGGTTACCAAATTAACAGGACAGAAGTCGGATTTTAGTATTTTTAAACGGTCTCAAGAAACAAAACCAAGCTGAGCATCGTTCTAAAGAGCAGGGTTCGAACTGAACAAATCCGGAACATGTGACAAAAACGTTTTAAATTGACAAAATCCTTTACTCTTGTGAAAATGTAGAAAGACGCAAAGATCTCAATAACCTTTCATCATCATTACCAACGCACCCCTTGCACCTCAACGCGCGCGCGGATCGCTGAAAACGTTTTTCACGTGGAGCATAAAAAGTGAAAACAATGCGGGCAGTGTCCGGTTGAGCGGGTTCGATTTTGCTTAACGGGGGAGGAGGAAGGGGCTACTCATTGTTGCTCAAGTATTTGTAAGAGTCGCGCCGTCTACTGGTCGTTGATGCGATTAAAATGACTTCTATTCGAGTTGACACGAATTTGAAACGCGATTGAAGGAACCAGGAAGAAGTGATATAGGTTAAGATTTGAACAAAATCGCTTACTTTTTTGAAATTATTTTTGAACTTACACGCCCGGAGGTAAGCCTTCTACAGTAAACGCATAATCGCACATTTGTGCTCTTGATTCGCGAATTTCATAAAAACAAAGAGTCAGAACTTGAAAGCCATCTCTGTAAAGTGAAGTTTTTGATTCCGGAGATTGCCTAATCTTTGGGAACATGGCTTCAAGAAGCTGGTCTAAAATTTTTGAAGCGATTAGATCCAACAAATCTAATTAATGTAGCAACAAAGGCGTTACAGAACTAAGATCAGCTTGCTAAATTCTGTAATTGATAGAATAATTAATAGTTGTCCCCAACCGTCAACTCAAGAAACCGATGTAGAATTTTGCAGTCTCTTTTCTTGCTTCTGTGCCAAAAAACCTAGCCTGAGGAGTCGACAACCTGTAGACTGTCAAAGCAGACTACTGTCACCAGCGGACGCCACCCTGTAGGGTCGACAGCCGGACACGCTGTCTCCTTCCAACTAGTTGCACCAAAGCTAGTTGCAGTGGGACAGCACAGTTTGCTTGGTCGCGCACATTCACCTGGATCAACTACCCACAACTAGGATTAGACCTTGTTATGCGATTTGTTCTTCTTCAGGAAAACGGCGCTATCACCTAACCAAACACGGCCTTTACCCAATGATTGCAGGCTTAAATTTGTCAAAAAAAAACTACGGAAATATTTTAATTATTTGCAGTGCTGCATACTTTGAAACAAGCCCAACCTACTCTTTACAGGAGTGATTCCTGCTACTTAAGTCTAAGCTTAATTTCGAATAATTAAATCTTTTGTATCTAGGTAACCTATTTATAGTTTGTCGAAAAAAGTGCGAGTTTGCAGGAAAACTTTTCTACTCAACATCTGAATTATACCGCAAAGCTCGTGTTTTTTGGTCAAGCTCGACTATTTCTGCAGAATCTAAAGTTTATCAAAAAAGTTCTTAAAAACCCTCTCAACATTCCCAGCATAGTTTTCGAATGATACTTGAATTTTTTGCTTTCTTCGCACCTACACCGCCTTGCAACAATGCTTGCATTGAATGAATTGTGCTCCCAAGATGCTGCAGCAGGAGCAAATACAAAAGCAATTGTCCTCTTTTCTTATTAAAGCTTTTAGAATAAAAAAGTTTTTACAAAATAAAAAACGGGTAAACGCGTAATGGTTTTGTGCGGAGAACAGCCGGAAACGTTTTCTAGCTTAATTTACGTTCAAACGCCGCCTGTTTGCCGCATCCACTTTTTGTGGTTTAAATTTTATTGAATAAAATTCGCGTCGAATAAGGGAAGAATCGTAAAAAGTTTATGATTAAACCCCAAACGAATGGCTACAGAGTCAAACTTTCCCAACATAAAAAAAAACTGATTTTGGCATCGCGAGACCCAATTCCATAAAAAGCTCCAATTTAAACTATAATATTGCAAAGCTTTAGACGTCCCAGGAGCGAATGCCTAGCCTAAACAGACTCTAAACAAGACTGTAGAATGAAATTCTCCTTAAACCAAGCTTGCTTTGAAAATCGCAAAAAAAATTCAAATTAAAAAGTTCTTAAGCAGGTTCCTACGCATCTTTTGCCGACCCTTCGAATTAGTAGAAAGGATGTTTAGTTTTACTCTGACTTCCAAAAAAGCTAACTTTTAAACCAATTTTGAAATTTTTCGAATTGAAAAAGTTTTAATTTTTTCGACAAATTAGTTTCGAACTTGATCGAAAAGTCTTCAAACAAAAGATTTAAAACAAGAGTTAGTTGGGGATGAGGTTTGAAATTGATCAAAAGTTTTTGTATTGATCAAAAGAAAGGATCCAAGCACTCACCGAAGTCTTTAAACCCGATGCGCTTTTGGAAATTTTCCTCTAATTTTTAAATTTTCCAAAACATCTGTTCCTTGCTCCACAAATTTTTTAATTTGAAATGATCAAAGGGGAACAAGTCGAGTTTCAGAAACTGTTGGAATAAGAAATTGCTTGACTTTTACCAGCTTTACTAAAAACAAAAATCGCGCAAAACCGGTTGAAATCGAAACCTTGTTGAAGTGTAAACGCACTTAAAATCCAAAGATTCATTATAACTTGCATTTTTATTAGCTCTTAAGCACCTTGAATTGTATATTCAAATTAAGCTTAAGCACGTTTTGATGCGACAAATCTAAAGAAATTATTTTAAGTATACAGCCCCAAGTGATACACATGTGTGAAAACAAGCTTGAAAACATAGGTGTAGCATTTCAATTGCCGTCGAATACTTTGTAAAAACTAGTTGGGTAGAGTGCGCGTACAACTGCGGCATTAGCGCACCGTAAATGAGTCGTTAGCAAGCAACATCACTGAAGAATGAGGCTGTAAGATTAGTAATAAACAATTTTGCTACCAAGTACTCATAGATACGAAGGCTGCGGAGAGGAAGATCATCGAGCAAGTGATCTGTTTGGGTATTTAGAAGCGTTTTTTCAAAAACAATCAAAGAAATAGCGTTTGAAGACTTATGACACCCTGTCAGGTTTCAACCAAGTATTTGTTTAACTATTCATGAGCTTGTTCCCTCACAAGTCGCTCAAAGCAATCTCGACTTTTGAGCATGTCCTTCGCTGATTAGACCTGTGCGAAGCGCTCACAGACAAGCGCAATTTTGAAGCTCTTTGTTCTACCACTCTACAGATCCTAACTAGATAATAAAGTTCCTACAAAAAACACCTGTTAATTACCGACACCGTCGTCAACAACTGCAAGCACTCTCATTACCTTTGTTCATTCGCCCCCTACTCACGCAATAATGATGAATCGCACAGTTTGTATGCAGGTAGAGAGAGATCTTCAAGTTGGCTTGTAGTTAAAACACGAAAAGCTCATGGGAATCAATTGCAACGACTCAGGAACGCTGAGATTCGACACGACTTAAAAATTAATGAGTTGCCACAAAAGCCCAATTGTTTCCCGCAAATGACCTGCCAGAGTAGTGACTCATTAGAACAATTCCGCTTTCGATTAACCAAATGAGTCAACGATACTCTGCCTAGAAAGGGATGAGTAAACAAGATAAGCGCACTTTTCTGGTTTGAGCACAAATCAGCAGAAACCAAATATTTGATCCCACCCTTTTGCCTGCCGACGGATGTTGGTTCTTGCTGGTTTTAAAACAAAAAATGACTCAGCCGTTTTAATCTGCAAGAAGCAAGGATGCTAGCTCCATTTACCTCAGCATCCGAGTACCAACTTCTTTTCTTCTCAGGTGCGCAAATAAAGAAAAGAGCCGGTGCTGGGAGCCGGCTGGGGATCGGCAAGGTCGTACCATTTCCAAACGCAGCCTAACACCAAATCCCATCATCACTTTTCCTAATGCTAAACTATGCACTTAATTCAGCTTTAAATAAAAACTATTTTTGAATTTGGCTTTGAATATCTATCACTAGATCGTCTGCTTTACTTGAATAAAAGGCAAGCCAAGACCTTGAAAATACGACTATTATATGAGGGGAAAAACGACCGACGGACAAGACGCTCACGCAAGCACGGCTCATTTGGCAAAGCCG
>JACCHV010001723.1:2309-18311 GCA_018907245.1 Eupristina koningsbergeri | reverse complement strand
TGTGGACCTATGTTTGACTTGCAAAGTTAGAAGTGTATCTGTATTGATGTTCTCCAGCGAACATCGAAAACAGATTGCAAATTATTGGAAACGCATATTAAACGAAATTGAGAGAAACAAAGGGGTATTAATATCAGAGTAGTAAGGTGGGCAACGTCCGGATAGCTCAGACGGCAGTAGCGTGTGGCTGTTAAACAATGGTTGTAGCTGGAACCACAAGGTCAGAGGTTCGATCCCTCTTTCGGACGAAAGCTGTTTTTGCGTTTTCGCGTTGCTTTTGCTCCGCTCTTCCGACCTTTCCGCTCAGCCAAGTCGAATCGTGCTGGCCATCGACGTTGTCACGGACGCAAAGAGCATGCCTGGATCAGTAGCTAAAACTGGTAAACAATAGGTCGGCTCCAGGAATTAACACTATTACTTGACCAATAGAGCGCAAACCGAAACGACCGACTTGAAAAGGAGCCTGGCCAATATGACGTGGGATGACCTAGCATCAGGTCTATCAAGCTGCTCAACATATGAGCTAGTGATGGGTGACTTCGATGTTATTATAGGAAAAACGCATCCATGCTGGGTCTATTAGTGACAACTCCTATTTTGGAACTAGAAACGCTCAAGACAAAGCTTCTGTACAATTCTATTAGCAATTACGCTATCCATCACTAACAGTTTCTACAAACAGAAGGAGCATAGTATTCAACGTCCGGATAGCTCAGACGGCAGTAGCGTGTGGCTGTTAAACAATGGTTGTAGCTGGAACCACAAGGTCAGAGGTTCGATCCCTCTTTCGGACGAAAGCTGCTTTTGCGTTTTCGCGTTGCTTTTGCTCCGCTCTTCCGACCTTTCCACTCAGCCAAGTCGAATCGTGCTGGCCATCGACGTTGTCACGGACGCAAAGAGCATGCCTGGATCAGTAGCTAAAACTGGTAAACAACAGGTCGGCTCCAGGAATTAACACTATTACTTGACCAATAGAGCGCAAACTAAAACGACTGACTTGAAAAAGAGCCCGACCAAAATCAAAGTTGACATTCTTGGACTGGCCAAAACTTGAAGAACAGGATGAGAATACACAAGCTTGGATTAGGCTTTTTCTTTCGCAGCAACGACAACAAAGAAGACACACTACATGCATTTGTAGGAGTTGTAATTTACGTAAACCAAGCACTCGATAAAAAGATTGAGTGCGGTACATCTTTGACCAAATCGTATCCAGTTGACGTTCAAGCTGGAAAAAGGAGTAAAGCTGCAAATGGCCCAAATCTATACTTTGAATGCTGATCACGAAGACGGTGAATATAACGTGTTCTTATTTCAACATTGAAAGTCTACCGTCCATGAGCTATGTTTATATATAATCGTGTTTCTGCTTAAAGCTCGCACTTATTGACGAAAGATCTGTGGACAATCTGTTTACACTTGTAGAAAAGCGTTCATACACACTTTATTTACTCCTAGCTCAATCACATAAGGTTGACGTAGGTACGCATCAAACGTGTCCATTCGTTTCGATTCAGAGCTTTTGTTTCGCAGTTTGAAGCTGTCACTTTTGTGAAGTTATTCTGTCATCGTCTTTTCCGTCTGCTGAAAGGCCGCTCCGATGGCGATGTCCAGTTTGACAGACAATTGTCTGATCGTGACCACGAGTCATACTACATATGGATCAGACTGGATACGATGCTTTAAGCATGTTGTTACAAACATGAGACATGATCCAGTGTCTGTGCAGATAGTTGAAAAGAATATACCGTACTTTCTTCGGAATAAGCTCGTTCAGTCACAAAGCCATTCCAGAAATCATACATTATCACGAATAGCAAGTTTAGGCGACTTCAAGGAGAAGTTCTCAAGCTACAGACAGAGGGGATATGCCCGACCGTCATCAAAAAGTTCAAGCAATCAGGTTTCTCTAGTGCGAACCGCATCCCCGGTCTATGACTCGCAAGAATCAATGCTCATCGAGTGATGGCCCGCTCAGTTATCTTGTTTTGAAGAACGTAACAACTTGCGCGGACGCCCCACCGACACCTTGCCCGAAAGTTTAGATGTCTACCTCAGGTGTAAGAGGACGCTTTAAATCCGGAACCCCAAACCGGACCTTCGTGGTAGTTACACAACTCGGTTCTACCTCTAAAGAAGAGCCTCCTTGTCATACCTTGAACCATGGTTTAGCTTATCAAGGTGACGAATAAATGCTTTCAAGCGCTTTATATATGCGTGCGAGCACGTTGAGTTGATGCAAACTGCGCGTTCAAAGCTATGCTAATTTAGATTCCAATGGCAGTTCGAATCTGACGACCACTGTTATGAAATTATTTTGAACGTAGCGCACAGTTTGGTGAATGTAAAAAAAAAAACAGATGCATCCGATCATAGGGTAGTCTCAACAGATCGCAGTGGAAAACTGCTCTGCTGCTTACAACCCCTTGACCAGTAGTCAAGTCGTATTCAAGCGATCTTGCACCCCGACATTCTCCACACAAAGTTGTATGGAACCAACAACCGGCAGACTGTTGTATCTGCTGGCAACATTAGCTATGGGGTTAAGGCTGCAAAACAAAAGTCTTGCATATGAGTACCGCCCGACGCCGGGGCACAACAGTATTGTCAAGCTATCTAGGCGGGCTTCCAACTTAGAGGCATTCAGTTGTAATCCCCCAGATGGTAGCTTCGCACCATTGTCCGATCGGACAAGCGCATAAACCAAATGTCTGAACCTGCTGTTCCTCTCGTACTAAGCAGGATTACTATTGCGACAACATGTTTGACAGTAGGATAAAACTAACCTGTCTCACGACGGTCTAAACCCAGCTCACGTTCCCTATTAGTGGGTGAACAATCCAACGCTTTGCGCATTCTGCTACGCAATGATAGGAAGAGCCGACATCGAAGGATCAAAAAGCAACGTCGCTATGGACGCTTGGCTGCCACAAGCCAGTTATCCCTGTGGTAACTTTTCTGACACCTCTTGCTGTAAACTTTACAAATCAAAAGGATCGATAGGCCACGCTTTCGCGGTCTGTATTCGTACTGAAAATCAAGATCAAGTAAGCTTTTGTCCTTTTACTCTACGCTAGGTTTCCGTCCCAGCTGAGCTTACCTTAGGACACCTACGTTATTGTTTGATAGATGTACCGCCCCAGTCAAACTCCCCGCCTGACACTGTCATCGGCGCGAGTCACGTACTCTCGAAAGAGTTCGCTTAACAACAAGCACAACCAACCGAAGTTGGTAGACCTCGTTTTACCGAATAAGTAAGGAAACGATGAAAGTAGTGGTATTTCACTGTCGGCCGAAACCTCCCACTTATGCTACACCATGCATGATTCTTCACAAAGTCAGACTAGAGTCAAGCTCAACAGGGTCTTCTTTCCCCGCTGTCTTTGCCAAGCCCGTTCCCTTGGCTGTGGTTTCGCTAGATAGTAGTTAGGGACAGTGGGAATCTCGTTGATCCATTCGTGCGCGTCCCTAATTAGAGGACGAGGCATTTGGCTACCTTAAGAGAGTCATAGTTACTCCCGCCGTTTACCCGCGCTTAATCAAATTTCCTTAAAGTAACATTCAGAGCACTGGGCAGAAATCAGAGATAGTCAACGTCCGTCTGGAACCATCTATCTCCTCTGTTTTAATTAGACAGTCGGATTCCCCGAGTCCGTACCAGTTCTAGATTCAACCGTTAAGCGCCGAGGGACCCACTCGTGAAAGTGGAAGTCGAGGTCATCCTCAACGACGCCGCACTACTAGCCCACGCGGCTTTCACCGCGCACACCCGAACGCGGCATCGACGCGCCCGACGACGACCCCCTCGGCCCGGTCTCTAGAGCCAATTCTTTTCCCAAAGTTACGAATCTAATTTGCCGACTTCCCTTATCTACATTATTCTATCAACTAGAGGCTGTTCACCTTGGAGACCTGCTGCGGTGATGGGTACGGCCGAGCCAGAAATTCATTTAGGCCTCTCCCGCCGTTTCACGGACCACTTGAAGCGCTCGAGACACCGCAGTAACCGCAGTGCTTTACAACTCGTATAACCCTATCGCCGGCTGAACCGATTCCAGGGTTTTGCCGAGTTTGAACCAGAGAAGAAATCTCTGGCTCGGACTCCAAGCAGTGTTGACGGGTTTGCTTGCGTTACCGCGCCTTGCGCCGCCGAAACAGCACAATCTCCTCGGCTCGGTGCAGGAATCTTAACCTGCTTCCCTTTCGGCCCTTGCGACGCGCTCCACAAAAGCAGTTCAACGTCGCCACTTCAAGCCAGCATTAGCCTGCGCCTTAGGACCGACTAACCCACGTACAATCACTGTGCACGCGGAACCCTTCTCCACTTCAGTCTTCAAGGATCTCACTTGAATATTTGCTACTTCAACCAAGATCTGCACTTGTGACGGCTCCAGCCGAGCTCACGCTCCGCGCCTTCGACGCCATCACAATAACCTTCCTACTCGTTGAGCAATTCCTTTGCTACTTGCTTCAACGGCAAAGTATAGGTCCTCCGCTCTAGCGCCATCCATTTTCAGGGCTAGTTGATTCGGCAGGTGAGTTGTTACACACTCCTTAGCGGTTTCCGACTTCCATGGCCACCGTCCTGCTGTCAATATCAACCAACACCTTTTATGGGGTCTCATGAGCGGAGACTTGGGCACCTTAACTTCGCGTTTGGTTCATCCCACATCGCCAGTTCTGCTTACCAAAAATGGCCCACTTGGAGCACAGCAATCAAAGTCGAGTGTTCAATTAAGTAACACCGACAACATAACCATTTAGAGTTTGAGAATAGTTTGAGAATAATACATCCCAAGCACTCTAATCGTTCGCTTTACCGAGTATATCTGCTCGCATGCTCCAGCTATCCTGAGGGAAACTTCGGAAGGAACCAGCTACTAGATGGTTCGATTAGTCTTGCGCCCCTATACCCAAATCAGACGATCGATTTGCACGTCAGAACCGCTTCGGACTTCCATCAGAGTTTCCTCTGACTTCGTCCTGTTCAGGCATAGTTCACCATCTTTCGGGTCTCAAAGCTTACGCTCAAACTCCACAACAGAACAAGTTCTAGTCATGGGTTGATGTTGCTCCGTACACAACGAATCATGCAAGGATCGCATCACAGACACCAAGTGTCCCACTTTCATTTCGCCTTTGAGTTTTACACCCAATGACTCGCGCAAACCTTAAACTCCTTGGTCCGTGTTTCAAGACGGGTCAAATGGGTCACCGACTAGACACCGAATACCGGCCAAGAGACACTCGGCAAAGTAACTAGTTGTGAAACGAAACGCATGCGTTGCATTCCAACAACGTCGAAATTTTGCCGAGCGCCTCACGTTTGACCAGCCTTATGCAATGCGGTCAGACTCATGTGTTGCCCGCCGGTCCGGGTTTCCAGTCCTTGCGAACTGGTCCTCTAAGCCAGACTTCGAACACCGAGTCCAACCGATTCGGCGCACTTTGTACGCAAGTGCACCGTTCACCAAGCACAACAATTGCCTGCCGAGGACTTTTCAGAACCACAAACCGACAAATTGCGCCTAACAACGGCTAAATACGCACTGGATACGTCGGCTCCATCTGCTTCCACTATAACGGTTTCACGTTCTCTTGCACTCTCTTTTCAAAGTGCTTTTCAACTTTCCTTCACAGTACTTGTTTGCTATCGGTCTCGTAGCCATATTTAGCTTTAGGTGAAGTTTACCACCCTCTTTGGGCTGCGTTTCCAAACAACCCGACTCCAAGAACGCTTCACTCTACTGCGCGGCACGACCAGACTGGTGTAAAACCATCTGTGCAATTGCGTTCCAGCAAAACCTAGACCACGCCAAACACAGTAGATACGAAGCGCTCCAAACGCTACACCAAACCGACCCTACAAGAGTTGGTCTTTTAGCGCTGAGCTGTTCCCCTTTCACTCGCAGTTACTCAGGGAATCCCTGTTGGTTTCTTTTCCTCTGCTTACTGATATGCTTAAGTTCGGCAGGTGATCATACACGACTCAGGTGGATTTGAACCAACCTTGAAAAAGCATGGCACGGTGCTATACACTGCCTCACCAATAACCTTGCCATATCTTCGTCTCAACAATTTGACTTCACTGAAAAGACTAGGACACAATGAAGCAAGCAACATTGGCGGCAACAACACCTCAACAGTGCGTCGAAGATAATAACGACTATATTTTGATTCAACCGCATGAGAGCGCATTGCAATCAACAATGATGTTTGACTTTTAATGATCACACCCTGAGTCGGATATACCGATGAGCACAGCCCAACGGTGCAATATGCAATCGAAAACATATCACTCATAATATCTGTAATTCGTGATTCTTGACGCAATTCACTGCGTTCTTCATCGATCTACGAGCCAAGTGATCCACCGATATAGCTTTAAAGTTGTCAATTTTGTTTTTAAAAAAATAATAATAAAATATGAATCGCATGGGCGCCCTGCATGGGGGTCATTGAATCTCGGATCTGAGCCTACTATACAACAGGAAAGAGTAGACCAATTAACCCTATCGCTCGATATCCTTGCAGCCACGGTCGTTTCAGATATGCACAACTGCTCAATCGAACATAGATACCCAGCTGGAGCCGTTTAATGAAGCACAATCAACCACTCTGCATGAGAATGATGGTGACGTTTTGTCCGATGGAGAGCATTGACGACAACTCGTCGCCGAACGCTCTTGCCAAGCGAACACAAGAATTGATCATTGTTTGTTAGTGATCCATCGGCAGGTTCACCTACCGATACCTTGTTACGACTTTTACCCGGTTCAATCCATCGCGATTAAGTCACTTTCCTGCTGTAACGGAGGTAAATCCGATGGCAGCTAGTCCGTGAATTTCTCGAAACGAATCAGTCCCGGGTAGCGACGGGCGGTGTGTACAAAGGGCAGGGACGTAATCAATGCAAGTTGATGACTCGCATTTACTTGGAATTCCTCGTTCATGAGGGAAAATTTCAACACTCAATTCCAGCCATAATAATATCTCAACTGTTTGCCAAGCCCTCTCGGGCGAGGACAATCACGCTGTTACCATCATTGTAGCACGCGTGCGGCCCCGAACATCTAAGGGCATCACAGACCTGTTATTGCTCCATTTCTTGAGACTTGCAGTCTCGAATCCAGCTAAGAACCCGCGTAGACAATTAATCTATCAGGTATTTAGCAGTCGGAGTCTCGCTCGTTATCGCAATTAAGCAGACGACTCACGCCACGAACTAAGAACGGCCATGCACCACCATTCATCAAATCATGAAAGAGCTATCAATCTGTCAATCCTTATGATGTACTGGCCGGGTGAGGTTTCCCGTGTTGAGTCAAATTAAGCCGCAAGCTCCACTCCTGGTGGTGCCCTTCCGTCAATTCCTTTAAGTTTCAGCTTTGCAACCATACTTCCCCCGGAACCGAAAAACTTTCGTTTCCGTTGATCCGCCCGCCAATGACTAAAAGCCACTGGCGGATTGATAGTTGGCATCGTTTACGGTCAGAACTAGGGCGGTATCTAATCGCCTTCGAACCTCTGACTTTCGTTCTTGATTAATGAAAACACTCTTGGCAAATGCCTTCGCTTTAGGGCGTCTCGCTGCGGTCCACGAATTTCACCTCTCGCGCAGCGATACGAGTGCCCCCAGCTGTTCCTGTTAACCATTGTTTTAGCCGACAAAACCAATAAAACTCGGCCCAAACCTTGTTCCATTATTCCATGCACCGGTATTCAGTCCGAAGACTCGCCTTGAGCACTTAAGCCGTTCAAAGTAATCCGCGCCCCGTCGGGTCAACCCCGAGCGTGGCACAAGTACTGCTTCTAGTTCGCATCGTTAGATGCGACCAGTCGCAGTAGAAAATCCAACTACGAACTTTTTAACCGCAACAATAATTCTATACATTACGAGAGCTGGAATTACCGCGGCTGCTGGCACCAGACTTGCCCTCTCGTTGTTACTCATGGAATTGTTTACGTTCCATCCATTCCAATGCTCGACCTCAAAGAGAACAAGCTTGTTATTTCTCGTCACTATCTCGTTCAATGAACAGTGGATAAGTTGCGCGCCTGCTGCTGTCCTTAGACATGGTAGCCGTTTCTAAGGCTCCCTCTCCGGAGTCGAACCCTGATTCTCCGTCACCCGTCAACACCTCGGTAGTCCAATACACTACCGACGATAGTTGATAAGGCAGATACTCGAGTGCAACTTCGCCGACACAAGGTCATGCGATAAGCTAGGTTATCCAGAGTTAGCATCAAACCAGGAAAGGTTTTGCTCCGATAAGTGCACCAAACTCATTGCTGAATTCGGCTTTTAGCACGTATTGGCTCCAGAATTACCGCAGTTATCCGTTTAAAACGTCAAAGCACGTAGATTATATCTGTTGTATTGAGCCGTTCGCAGTTTCGCTTTATAATCAACTCTACTTACACATGCATGGCTAAATCTTTGAAAGAAACATATCAGTTCAGCCAGGATCAACCAGATTACTGCCGATCTTTCATCAAAGAAAGTCTGCAACTAATCGCGATCACATAACGTGTCCGCTCGTCGGCTTCGCAGCCCAATCTCACCGTACTCTGCTCCAACAGGAGCTTCATACAGCTTCAACTTCTTCTCACTTCCAAACACCCAGCCGCACAAAGGCAGCTTCTATACTCACAATTCAATGTTCGAAATGCTACTCTGCATTTGACATGTCCCTCTCACTTTAATCAGACCATGCAGCACGGATGCATTTCAGAACAGTCCTTACAGGCAATCTTATTACCCTTCCAAGGGCTAGGAAGCCCATCCAACTGCTGAGAGCACCTCCCCGCTAGGCGGTGGAGCCACACTAAACCGGCTGTTTGCGACTGACTAGCCACAACAAGTTGGTCTTTCGTTGCCTGCTACTCCCTTCTTCCATTAAAGGAAAGCAATCAAAGTGTGCTGAAAGGAACGGAACACTGAGCAGCCCGTACATGGCTGTAACACTACAAACAGATACTCGCCAAAAGGCAGGGATGCTAGCTCTGCCTCCCGTAAATAACTATCTGCAATGCAGCAGACCACTTGCAAGGTTATTGCTCATATTGCCCATTTTTCCTTCCACAAGAACAGATAAAAGCGTGAATCGTAGAAAGCTTGCTGCTTTTTCACGGTTTTACGACACAACACGCTCGGCATGCGTTGTGTGTGCGTCCTTCAGAACTATGTTTGTAGCGTCTTGCTTCACGGACGCACAAACTCGCTTTTCTTTTCGTGGCTTTCAGTTGGACATAACTATTCCTGATTACAGCATAAAATCTTCAATCTTTTCTTTGCAAGTAGCTGGTCAACGTTGTTAAGCAAACATATCTAGAACCACTCAAATAGTTTCGATCACCCATACAATGAAAACTTGCTCGCTGTTACCAAACCGGGCGTCAATGCGGCAGCAGAGAGTAGCTTTCACCCTTGCATCACCGAGATTCGGTCCAGGAAAAAACAATTCAATGACTGTCTTTGTTTGAAATAAGCGTCACTACATCCAACCAAACACGTCCTCTAATGGCTCTTCAACAAACTGATTTTCAAGCATCGACCTGGTCTGTTGAGTCTTAGGTGTGAGACGCTGGCACAGGAATAAGTAGTAGTACTCAGCAAACAGTTTTCCACAAAAGCAACAACTCAAACAACTGCTCAAACGAATTGTCAGCACTGCTACGGCTTCTTGCGCAGACCTTCGCAGTGTTATTTCGTTTTCACTTGCGTTCCCGCACATCCAATAGGGTCCAACCTTGTCAGTAGCAACTTTGATTGAAATTTTAATTGGCTACCTGAGATTTTCTGGCTTCTGGCTGGATTGCTGAAACGATCAACAGAACTTGCTAGCTTGGAACTTTAACTCCTACTTTAAAACGACAGTTTTTGCTTGCTTTTTACTTTCGATTTATGCTGTAGATAAAGCCGGACGTTGAAATCGTATATTGTTGTGGTTGATTCATTCAGGAAACAAGCTTGAAACCAATTGAAATCAACAAATAAATTTATATTCTTGAGATTTTGTTGCAGTTACAGTTTCAAATATCTCGTCAAAACCCTCCAAATAAGACTTTCACATTTTGCGATTGTAACCAAAATGCTTGAAATCTTAGCTAGCTTCATCTACTTGTCAACGATACAACCAACAACTTCAAACACTGTGTTTAGTTGATTTTGTAAGCTAAGAACACACTTCATCTTGGTTTGAGTCTCAAAAGCTATCTTATTCTGAAGTTGAAACCACTTTACGGCTTCAGGAGGCTTGCAACTAATTCCAAACGGTCGACTTCGACGCTATAAGCTGGTCAAAATGGTTTTCTTGTGCAACGGTAAGTCGCCAACAATTTGTCCTGCCAAACCTCAGCAACATTCAACAGTTAGATGTCTTGAAAGCGGATGAGTGGTTGTACACTTTCAGTGCTCGGCTTTAGTGCAATAGCTGCCACTTCGTGTTTGCGGATACAACAAATACGCAACTGCTAGTAAACAACGTTCGGCTACTGACACTCAAGAAAGCGCTGGATAGGAGTAGCGAGCCAAATAAAGCGTGTTTGCTGCTAGCAAGCGGTCTTACAGGTTGAAATAGGAAAACTGCGAGTGTACGCTGTAAAGCAGTGTTTGTGCGCGTTGAGCCAGCAAAAAGCGCTCAATTACAAAAGTCGCGTTGCGAGCCGCAAGAATTCAGAAATAGCGGCTAGGCAGTGATTGCGTTTGCGGGTTGGCGAAGTCACTCGCACACCGATACTGCTTGAAACATATTTGGGAAGAAACTTGCTAGTGCTTGCAAACGAAACGGGGTTACTGACCATCAACGCACTGTTCACAAATGGAAGGCAATCAAGCAAGGCTTACAAGAGCTTGCAAGTTTTTATTTCCAAGCACAACCGCCGAACTGCTGCTGATGTTAAGAGTTTCGAACGCTGTGTCTATGTATGCGTGCAGGTTAACTCTTAGGAAGTTAGTTTGTTTAGGGGTCAGCTGCGGTTGCCGCAGGTTTTTTCAACGGTTGGCGTCTTATAAGTTTTACGGTTTGCTGCGAAAATCTCAGCTCAAAACTGAGTTCTGGGGCTTTAGGTGCTGCATGTCTTGTACGCATTCTTCCTAGCAAATAAACCGATGACACAACAATTAAATGAGTGGATAGATATACTTAATATAAACAGATCGTGATAAGAACAGTAGTTAAAGTGCTGTGTCTCTGACTAGCTGAGAGCAAATACGCAATTAACGTCGGTGATTTACTATCAATAAACAAGCACAACAAAATCAAACAAAACAATAATAATCCAGTCGACACACCCAAACTGCTGCTTAACTCGTCACCCATCACTTCTACAATAGCGACAATCTCGCCTCAAACCCATCCTATTTCAGCGTTTTTAGTAGTAGCGACTGTAGAGTTTTTTTACTTTCGGTAAAACTTTTGTGAAATTGTAAAAAGCAGATTTATACCTAAAACAGACATTCTGTGCAAGAAACATACAATTGTTGAATTACTGAGAAGCTCTATTGTTTACGAACTCAAAGCATGTAGTAACTAATACTTTGCTGTTCCAACATAAAATGTTGAATTCAAAGGAATATTTTCGGCAGTGAAACACGTCTGCGATGACAAGCAGACCTTTCAACGTCTCTTCTTTTGATTGCATTTCTCCTTAAAGAAAGCACTAATTTTTGATCACTTATATGCATCCTGTTTCTCAAACACGTAGCAAGTGTCGATAATTTTGAGGATAGGAGTAGATAAAAAAAGAGTCCAGCGATAGAAGTGGACGTGTTTAGAGGGTGATGAACCACTGAACTTGTATTGTGCTTGTTGTGAGGTCTATTAAAAAACTTTTGTCTCTGTTTAATTATTGATTCAAGGAGCATAATATTTAAATTGGTTCAATCAAAATTTGATGCTTATAAAAAGACAAGTAGCCAGTGTTGTTTTGAATGCAAAATATGACCTAATGAATAAAAGTGAAAATGGTTCACTAATGATCGATTTGGTGCAACATTGAATTGCTGATAGTTTTAAATTAAAAGTTATATTCAATGACGAAATTCTTATTAGACTGCTCTCATTGCTCGGTTTTAATGAGAAGTAAGCGCTGTGTCAATTAGGCCGAGGTTTTTTGAATTGAACATCCCCTCAAAAACACTTTTTTTAAAAAGTAATTTTAGGCAGAATTGACAGAATCTGCGTTTTATTGTTAAATTTAAAACTTGCATATTTAATCTTAATCTGTTTCTTCTGATACGGCTAGAGAAGTTATTTTGATGTAAAAATGTTAGTCTATTTTTATCCAAAGCAGTTGTTTGTCAACAAGTCGGCCATTATGACCGACGAGTAATGTTGAATGATAACAGGAATGTTGTGTTCGGTTATAAACTAAAGTAATTTTTTATTATTCTGTTGTCTCTACAATCTAATACTCTGGTCTCTTTGAAAGGCTTTTTTGTTTAAATCAGAGACTACCTCATTGTTTGTGTTGTAAGAGTTTTTGGCAAATTGACTTTACTATTTAAGAATGGTTTATCGCATCGTGTAAACTTCAACTAGATTGTTGTAAAGACTCAATTCCGTTTATTATTATATCCAATCAGTGTTGATTCGATCTGATTGGTAAAGGTTTCTTATAGTCTGCTGGTCTCACTATCGTAGTTGAATCTGAGCATTTCTTGCCTGCTAACATTTATAAAACACTACAAGTTCAGTGAGTAGGTTTCACCGGCTATTTCTTTTTCTAAAAAGAGTAATTAAATTATTAAAGCTCTAAAGTTAGTAAATGAACTTTAGCTTTAATGATAGGTCTAGAAACGCAAAATCAAAGCTTGTTTTTATTTTACTTCTGCATTCAAAGACTTAAGCCCGAGTAGGGACAGACCGAAGGTTGCGCCAAAGACTGGCTTACTGTCACTGATAAACGCTACCCTGTAGGTCGACAGGGGGACGTGCTAATTCTATGGGAAAGCTGCATTTGAGTTAGCCGAAGCGAAGCAGCACAGCTGAGTCCAAACCGCACTACGCATTTGCTCTTTTCGGAGTAAACGCTGCTGCTACTGATAACTAAAAGCATGTTCTACAAGGCATTTTACGTCCGTAAAAGACTTTAAAATTTGCTATTATTTATGACTTTTTTGTACCGCTGCTTTAGGAGCTGGTCTGAGGAAAGGCAAACCGAAGGTTGGCAAAAGGACGTTTTACATGAGCTAGATGCCGTTCAAACCGACTAAAGTAAAACGACACTGTTTTGCCTGGTCGCGCACGCCTAGTCGCGCCAACTGCACACAGTTGAATTTGAACCCTGCTAATGCGGCTTTTTCTTTTCCAAACGAACATCGTCGCCACCTAACCACGCGCGTTCTTTTAGCATCATCATTTTGAGAAGAGTTGAAGTACAAGCATTCAGACGGGAAGCGCGACGATGTAAAATTAGTCTTTGTATTTTTACGAAATTGGTTGTTATTCGATTTGTTAAGGTAAGGAGAACAGGGAATCCGCTTGTTTGCTATAAATAGCGTACTAAATTATTATTGATACAAATCCGTTATGTTTTTAAATCAGTTCAAAAACAGTTAATAAGAAGAGTTGAGCGGCTCGTTAGCTCAACGGCCACAAGCCGCTTTTTGGTCAGACTTCACCTTTGACACGCATTCACGATTGAGAATTCCGCAATTCATATCGAAACTTTCCGTGTGTTCATTCAAATCCTTGGCAGATAAAGATTTTTGTATTTAATTGATTGAAATCACAACGATGGTGTATTACGGGTAAAAAGATCTTAAAACAATTACATTTTTTTAAATTTTAAAATTATTTTAAACTTTAATAATTTTATAATTCTTTTTACTGACCTGATCTTACACATCTGTGGTTAAAGTCATGTTCACGTATCTATCAGCTTACGATAAGACGTTTGTAACACTTTTACAGCATCATGAAACTGTTTAGAGTTGTTTGCTTTTAATCTCTAATGCGTCTCAAGCCGGCTCAACTGATTGGTTCTGTTTAAAAATTGTTACGATCACAAATTTGATTGACACTGGGCTGGGCAAATTGCAAATTTTGAGTTTTTTACGGGGCGGCTGTTGACGCGTTGCCGCAAATAGGCAAACGTACCCGCCATTTTGTCTCGAGGTTATCCGATTGCTTTGCGATTAAAAGTTGAGCTTGCAGTTTGATCTCGATGCGATGAATCACAACTGACAAAAGACACAGTGAGTGCAGAAGGCGTCGATTTAGAGAAAAAAATAAGAAGGATCACTTTTAGCACATTCATTGCCTTTGGATAGAGGGCAGAATAATGGCTCAGACTGATTTGATTTCAGTGTTTTCATAGCTTTTCAGATGGAGACATAGCGAATAAAAGATTCGGTTCTGTTCAGGCGATGTAACTGAAAAATTACAATAATGCTTTTTCAAGTGACACTTTAAATGCAAGTTTGTGAAATTGGTTGCTAATTACGATAATAAAACATTTGAGAAGTGCCTAGCCATAAACGATACAAAACGAGACTCAAGTCGAGACACTATTACCAATTTTAATCTTAAAATCTATGAAATTCCTGAAAATGTTGCGTTTACTTGCCGAAAACCAACGTCTGGGTGATGATTGCATCGTTTATGTTAATCATTCTACCTAGCGTTCGTGTCTTAGACTACTGACGATCTCAGCCATATTTTGAGAACGCCAAAATGCTTTCTGATTAACCAGGAATAAACAATTATGATTTGACAAGCCTAAAGTTGGCAATTATATTCAACAAAGAGCTTCGAATCAATTTCGACAAGCGAACCACAAGCCATGTTCAAAAGTCGTGCATCAAGCTTAAGTCAACATTAGGTAATTTCTATCAGATGTCCTTGCTTGAAGATCATTGAAAAGAAGAATAGCGTTTTACGTATTTTATTTTCTTTTTAATTTGAAACTGTAAAAGATGTTGATTTACGATTCCTAATTAAATCAATATTGAAAACTTTGTCAAAAAACTTTTTAAAACCTAATTTTAAATTTTCTTTAAAAATGCGGCCAGTAAAGATGAAAGCCTTGATCTGGGCATTATTGGGCATTAAAACGTTTGTAGTTAGGCCTTTTAAACGTTAAAATGAAGTTAATAAAATGCGTAAAAATAAAAGTCATTTCTAAATTTTTGTTATTTTAAGCTCCAATCGAGTCATTAATTAATTTGATATTTGTATAGCGTTTGTTTTATTCCATAAAGTCTAGTTGTAATTAAGTTTTATTAATTTATAAAAATAACAAGAAAAATAAATTTTCGGTTTAAAACGCTTGTTTTGTCATGGTAAAAATTTTAAAAAAACTGAAGGAGATGAGCGTGCTGGATGGGAAAAGCAAAATTTTATTAAAAAGATGCATTTTTAGACTAATTTTTTACTCTTTTAAAGCGCAATTCAGTTTTTTTGACTGAAAACAATTCTTTTTTCTAACAAAAGACAGCATTTTGCGTGTTTTTTAAAAAATAAAACAGCCCGCAAACACCCTAATTTGTTTTCAAATAATTCTGAAAAACTGTTTCAATTTAAAGACACAAGTTTAATTTAGCCTATGGAAATGAATGGCAGTGGTGATTTTATGGAAAAAAAGTAAGTAAGAATTTAGCGAGACTTAACCAGCCAACACGATACCACTAACAAAGCTGCGGTTATTTCAAAGCAGAAAACAACTTGTGTAGCTTTTCGCACAACCGGTGTGTTCATCGTTCAATTTCATCAAATGATATTTTATTGAAATCGAATTTGTAAACATCATATTGTTACAACATGTCTCGAGCGGATTGTTTTTACGAAAAAGTTGTCATTCCGTCTATTTTTATTTTGGTTATTATTATTTTGGATAATATTTGATTTGTGATTAGTTTAGAATGGTTCTTTTGCCCTCTAATCAAAAGGAATTTTCGTCACCAGAATATTGGAAGCGTTTCTTTGAGAAATGCGACACTGCTTTTGAATGGCAAGTTTTGGAATGATTCGATGAAAATCAACACACGCGGTATAA
>JACCHV010001721.1:0-10543 GCA_018907245.1 Eupristina koningsbergeri | reverse complement strand
AAATTTTGATTTGTTCAGATGCTTGTTTCTGAATTTTTCAGCAAACAGACTTTTAATTAACATATACATTACTATTCCGGAGCATCAGCTGCTCTTTACCCAACTTCAAACAATCTGACACTGCTTTTCTCCAAATAAAACAATACTACACCCCACTAGTACAAAAAAAAACCCTTAGTGACTACCCATCAAGCGACCAATCAAATAACGAAATTAAACTGAAAACGAAAGTTACCATCGGAAAGTCTGTCAAAACTTAAATAAATGAATATTTAAGGGATGCACACGTTCGCTAAAGAGCTTGCCGATTAGCGGCCGGAGTACAAAAACAAATGTTTTTTATGATTGATCTCTGTAGGTTTTAAATTAGTCAATTTATTTCCAAATTGCGCTTGCAACTTTCGCCCCAGTTCTCCCCCTCCCCCTCGACTTGAATTTCACACCTTAAACGGATGCCAACTTGACTGTTCTTCACCAAGTAACACTCTCTTCCTCTTTGGAACGACTTCCAAGGCAAAATTATAACCAATCCAAGTGTTTTATGATAATGAATCAGTTAGTTTAAAAGCTGTAAAACACTTTTTACAACTTTTAAAATAAAAACAAACAACTATCGTAGTATTTGCAGCGCCTCGTCCTTTTAAAACCCTTTCCAACTCTTTTGAAGAACAACTTTTTAGGGTAAATTTTGGTTCAAACAAAGGCAACAAGTGCTAAACTAGAATTTAGGTACCGCTCAAATAAATTCGAGAAATTTACAAAGGCAAGCCGTAAAAAGAATTCAAGAGTTGAATTGTTTGGCTTTCGACTACCAGCGTTGTTGGCTATGCACACCTGCCAATCATTATTGCCTGCGTACAAAAGTGATCATGCCTCCGTGTGTCGGCATTCGTGATTTGTCGCTAGAACAGGATTGGAAAGTTCACAAAGCAGGTATCATCAAGTGTTGAAGAAGCACAAAAGAAACAATGAAGATCATCGAATGACTGCTTCATCTTTGGTCATTAATAAATTAAATTTTGGCAATCTCCCTACTACTTTACCTAGACAAGATAAACCCATTTCGGTTTGGAATGCAATTTTATGTACAAGATTGTAAGCCCAAATGGAACGCATCTAACTTCATCCAAAATCTTTATCATCAGTTGATGATCGAAAACAACCAACGCGTTGCAAAGACTTACCGGCCAAATGTAACCGTTGCCCGATGGCTTAAACCTCTTCTCACTTTCGTAAAACTCTTTGAGACGTTGCTCTTTCGTCCGCCACAACGTATTCAACCATTTCGATGCATCAACTGGCTTTTTATTATCTGTCTCGCCATCACAAACTTCGTCTACACTGTAGCGTTTGATATCAAAATGAACCTCTTCAGGAAAGTGTCCATGTTTTAGAAGATCCATTTCAGACGCAACCAAACGCAGCGGGTAGCCCCTCTGATTGTCGTACCCCTTTTCCTCTAGTCATCTGTAAAATTCCCCCCCACATCCCCTTTTCCGCTTAAGTTTTCGTTTTCGCATCGATAATAGGAAGATTGAAGCCTGTCGTGCCGCCGGATGTAATAATCTAGTTATACCGTGGTAATTCTTTTCGTCATCGGCACCACATTATGACTTGCACAAACTGCTCTTCGCCCTTCTGTCGTTCCTGCAGGAAACAATAATATCTGTGATGGAAACGTATGCCAGTCACGATAAAAAAAACTTACTGCTAAACTAAGCAAAGAGTCTGTATAATATCGAACCATTTTTCTCAAATTCTCTCGCTCTGATTAAATGTCGTCCGCTTCAGGACAAATACAACGAATTGACCAATTCCATCGGACCAGCCAAGCCCTCAAACCCCCTCGACTTTGTCTGACGAAAACAACAATTACCTGGCACTCCATTTTGCGGGCGCTTTGGAAACACTGTTTCTCTTGGGTTAACACCTATGCATCACTTCTGTACCCACGCTTTCCACAAAAAAGAGCCAATCAAGTCGAGTCCGATGGTTCATGATAAAAAGAGCTGGCTCGTCACGCTTGATCAAATCGCCGGTAACATGAATGCGCACTTGGAACAGAAAAAATATCAGGGACTAAAAACGATTGTTTACCACAAGCCTGAGTGTCATTATCAAGGTAACTTACCGCCGGAAAGGTTAGCCAGTAGCCGATTAGTCTGTCTGCTATTCTTCTGTACAGTCGTGGACTAAAAAAGCTAAGCGGCAAGATCGGAGTCAATAAGAAAATCGAGCCGAGTAGCGAGGAGAAGAACAGAAGAAACATGAACACAATGCCGTTGAGTCGACCCAACATAGCATCGAAACTAAACAAAAGTGTTTAACCGTTTCGAGCAGACCAATCGTGTCTCCAAAAAGCAGACCGACTCGGTTAATAAATACGCTCTCTAAATGTTTCCACAATGCAAATTTTTTAAAAGCGTATTTTATCAACAACGAATTCCCGGAGATGCAGCACAACAAAACGTTAAAGAATTATAAAACAAGAGGAAAAGGTTTGCTGGTGCTTGGAACCGTATTTACCTTCCAAATTTGTTCAAATACACTTTTTAAAACTTGCTGGCTAAAGCCATAAATTCACTTTAAAACCGGGATTATAAACCTAGCCAAGTGTGTCCCCCAATTGTTGGCCATTTTTCATTATCAGCTGCATGAGTGCGGAGTTCGGTCGGTTTTGATCTCAGGTAAGAAATGCATGACAACCTTGTCATACAGGTTTATTCAAGTTTTTTTTATGGAACAAACACTTCGGGTATTATTTAATGACATCAAAACTAGAAAATCTGTCGGAAAACATTCAATAGTACTCTTCTTCTTCAAGGTAGGTAACAGCCATCGGACATTGCTTACTGAAGTGCTCATCTGCCTTAAATAGTAAAATTAAACCACTGTTCAACGGCAAATCAAAATCCAAACTCAAAAACATCGACAGTCATCAGAAGTCACGCACTCATTAGCCATTCGAATTTATTTTCAGATCAAATAAATTAGTCAAAACACATATAAAGCGTCTTATCAACTAGCGGATCTTATCAAAACACGCATGGCAATAGGGTTTGCCTCGGCAGTCCTTGTAGATTCCACTTGACAATTGCCGTAAGCAGTAGGTACAGACAAAGTGTTCCGGATGAAACTTGCGGCCCATTGCTGACACACAACGACCCGAAATGGGGTGCTGACAATGGTGACAAAGAGATCCAAGTTTTTGATGATAGTGTCGTTCGCACAAAGGCACTCCGTCACTGTTGAAGAACGAACCTCCGACCGATCGACCACAGTCCTTAAAATTGTTAAACGTTGTAGAGCACTAACTTAAAATCTTCGAAAAAACTTTAACACAACTCGACACAACTGAGACAATGACAGAACTTAGCAAACAAAGCTCCACTTCATTCAAGGCCCAAATCAAAACTTACGTTGCAGACGAAACACTCTAGAATAAGCGTAGATTACTAGGCGCTAGTTTTAACCAAGTACCTGGATGCCAATGGGTTTGCAAAGCGGTTATAAACTTGCTTGTGATGGCTTGATCACAGCCCTTGCACTTGGGCGCATAAAGCCGAAAGAAGTCGTCCTTGCACAAAGCATAGCCGTTCTGCAACAAGAAAACACTGAAACCAGCAAGCACTCTAAAATCCAACCTTTTCATGAAAGCCCTCGTCGCCAAAGGGTCGACCACACTCGGCACAAACAAAGTGATCTACATGGAACTGTTTGCCTAGCGCGGTGATGCAACGCTAAAAAATAAAAGCTAGTTTAACATTTCTGGCAACAGAGGACTCACGTCTTTGATGGGACCGTTACAGTAGGCGCAGCGTGGCGAGAACAAATCGTGATAGTCATTCTCGCAATAGGCCTTGCAATCACCTAAATCATGTTTGTTTTGTTTGCTCAACTGAATGCAACGTAAATTCAGTAAACTTACGCTCGAAGAAGTTCTTGTGGCCGATTTCGTCGTTGCAGTGACAACATGTAAACTACAATTTCAAAAATAAGAACAACATAGTTGTTGGCGCTTACGTGCTCTGGATGCCACATTTGTCCTAAAGCAATGATCACCTAAAAGCTGATTTTAAAGTCGTCTGCGGGAACTCTAACCTCTCCAACGATAGCCTGACCACAAAGTGCACAGTCGCCTCTGGGAATGGTCTGGTAGTCGCTTTTGTCTGACTGACTGAGAATCGAGTCTACTCGTTGGCTGTTTCGTCCGCCACTTTGAAGCTCAGTGTTGGACGAGTAACGACTTCCATAGTCCGGACCACTGTAAGCCAGATGTCTCGGTTTTAGGCGAGAAAATAAACAAGCTCACGACTTTTGTGAAGTCGAGTAGTTGTGATGCTCGCGCGAGTATGGATCATCCGTGTAGCTGCCACTCTTTCGATAGGACTGGTATGTCGAGGACGAGTTGTTTGAGTCCCATTTGTCGTCAGTGTTCTTTTTGCCGGCCCGACGTAGAATTTCGGTGGTCTTTTCCAGATCCGACAGCAGCGACTCTAAAATTAGTAGTTAGTGAGCGGAAGAGTCGGTAATTACCTAGCGCCGGCTTGACCGCGTCCACAAACTGATTGTCTTTTTTGTTGGGCATCTTCGCAGCGAGTGAGACAGCGAGTAACTAAGCTACAGAGCAGGCTGATTCCAAGAGCGACGATTGAGTATAACGAGTTGACAACCCCAAAAGCACGCTGCGTCAATTTTAGTTGAAATAGTTTGGCACTAGTGGTGAGTGGAACTAGTCGTGCGATTTATCTGCACAAAGCCGAAATGGCTGTTGTCGGCGTAAAAATTGCCTGAAGTTTAGTTGTCTTTTTTGAGATTTTAACTTGCCTCCCCCCCCCCCTCGGCAAAGATCAAGACTATCTGTTCTGAGACTAGAGTAAACATAAAACCCCCATGCAATGTGCTCCAACAACTGCTCTCTTTTCCTATTTGTTTCAGGCCCCCAGCAATCTCTTCGTCTTCGAATTTATGCGGTGGTGTTTCAAGGAATCGCGGAAGCAAATTTATTATTGTTTTGGTATAAAGGCGGAGCTCTGCAACACATTATATCATAATTAAATTTGTTGGGCTTAAAACAACCACGTTCCACGAGCAACGACACTGTCCTTGCTGCGTGCAACCAAACTGACCAAATAGAAAGATTCTAAACCCCAACCGACTTTTCAGAATATGAACATAAACTGTCGTTTAAAATTAACCTACATTCTTCTCAAACAAAACTCCACCCAACCTTTCCCAATGTTCTGTCGCTATCGGAACGTCCTCGTGTTATTAAGCAAAATGACATTCGCCGCTAGTCAGCTCGCGCCCGTGACGCATTTCTGCAGCCAACCCAAATATGATGTTTTGTATAAAAACAGTCCCCGATCGGCGCACACGGGTTTTGAAAATGGTCAAAGGATTATAGAGCGTTGATACTTTTAGAGCGAGAGGAATCGTTGGCGCAAACCACTCAAAAAACTTGCTGACAACTGCTGGTCATCGGTTGCGCATTCGAGACGCGACCAGATAAATGTGACCAAATCAGAATGCTTGCCAGTATTACAGCAAAAAGCCCTCCTCGATAGGAAGTCGTAAAATAGTAAAAACGAGAGCAAATGGGCGCCCCAATATGCTTTTGTGCTGTTTCACTGAATGCACAACGTGACAGCATTAAATCAAAAATGGACACGAAGAGACAAGCGTTTATAAGTCCGAATGGGGCATTTCAATTCGATGTCTTGTCGACTGCGAACACTGACTCATCGGCAGCACTGTCAAGCGAACACCACTCGAACAGGTAAGTTTCAAAGTTGCGAAGAAGCGCCATAAAATCAATTTGACTTTTGATGGAAACAAACCTGTAATTGCGTGGTCTGGAATGTGTTCGGCCAAACGACTAAGCTGCATTGCCGCGGAAAAATTACCCAATTAAGCTCAAACTTCTGATCATGCGCAGGCTAGCTGAAGTAAATGCGCGCAAGCTGATTGTGCTCATTCGAAGCTGGTCTTGTCTTGATGTCATCAAATCAACACAAACAGTATTCTCTTCTGCCGACCTGCAAGCTAACATTTACCTGTGACGATAGTCAAATTCGCGACAGAATTAGAGCTTTCTCTTGAGTCAGAGTTTCTACAAAATAAAGATAAAGACAACTTACGTAATTATGAAAACTATGCTGTTGTGCTTATCAAGTCATGCTTAGACAACGGGCGTCGGGACACACAAAGATAATAATCGTCTTCGAGAGTTGATGACATTACACACTCTTGAGTTTAATACATGTTGGACTCATTTTGAAGCTCGCCCAACAGGAATGAAACAGTTTGTAAACAGCAGAAGCACCACCGGTAGCAGTCGCACTTCTACTGTAAAATAATTCACTTTTAAACTGCCCGCCTTTTGTCATGCAAGCGAAATTGGCTATGTGTATCGGAAATTGTTTAAAGGAATATCTTGAAATGTCAGCCACGTATAATGATTCTGAGATGGCCAAAAAGATCTTTAATTTTGTTACTTTATTTAATTGACATTTCCTGCTCAATAATAACAGATTTCTCCAGGGAGCGCATCTTAGAATACAGGTGAAAAGTTGAAAACTTTTTTGAAAATTACAATTTTCAGAGAAAAGGTGCGGTCTATGTTCTATCATGCCTACAATGGCTATCTAGAACATGCCTATCCACGGGATGAACTAAAACCAATCACCTGCAAAGGTCTTTGCAAAATTACAATCTATATTTATGAAATTAATAGGCATGGACACATGGGGCGGCTTCAGCTTGACTCTAATTGACGCTCTTGACACGCTGATCATAATGGGAAATCACACGGAGTTTATGCGAGCCGTCGACCTGGTGTTGAAGAATGCAAACACTGAAGCGAATGTAAACGTATCTGTATTCGAGACAAACATTCGGGTAGTTGGCGGTCTTCTATCCGCCCACATTCTCTCCGGTCGCGTTAAAGGTAATTAATGATGTGTTTGTTTTTAAGCCTTGTTTAGAGATGGAAAGGCATCCGGGCTGGCCATGTGCCGGGCCATTACTGGATTTGGCCGAACGATTTGCTCGCAAGTTGTTGCCGGCTTTTAACACCGAAACAGGCATGCCCTACGGAACTGTCAATCTGCGTTACGGTTTTTTCACAAGGCACGAAACGCCCATCACTTGCACAGCCGGCGTTCGGCACGTTCATCATGAATTTGGTTTCTCTCTTCACGTCTCACCGGTTAATCCCTCATCTATGAACGGTTGCTTTTGCGAGCCTTGCCGCATTGTTGTGGAAGTCCGCCTCAGAATCGACTAGTTGGCACTCACCTAAACATCAATTCAGGCACTATTTCGAGGTTGCTTTTTGGATTAGACTAGGTCTTTTAGCGTGTTTTGGACTGCCAACTGCTGCAGGGCCTTGGCGCAGGTTTGTGGACTCGTACCTTTTGAGTATTTGCCAAAGTGTGCGCTGCTTCTACAGCGTCCTTTACTCATGCAACAGTTTTATTTGGTATAAATTTTTTATTTTTTTTTTTTTAACGTTTGACTTTGCAGATTACTAATGTTATTTTCAGACTACGAAAGTGTAATAAATAAATATATTCGAAAAGAAGACTGGTTTATGTGGGTGTCGATGACAAAAGGTCAAATCAACTTTCCAATCTTTCAGTCGTTGGAGGCGTTCTGGCCAGGAGTTTTGGTAAGCTCTAACAACCTATCAATTCATTGATTCTGTTTAGGCACTAGTCGGCAAGGTTGAAGATGCCGCCAGAATAATGCTGACATACGACCAAGTCAACAGGCAGTACGGTCTTCCGCCTGAATTTTACAATCTGCCCAATCGAGAGGCAGTTAACAAGCGTTCAGGTTCCCCACTACGACCAGAGCTTAGTTTGAAAGCCTGATGTATCTGTACAAAGCAAAGGACCGATCCTCCTACCTGCACATGGCTGCAAGCATCATTGAAGCAATTGAATTTAATAGTAAAACTAGCTGTGGTTATGCCACAATTCAAAACCTGTTGACAAAAAACCTTGAAGATCGAATGGAGTCGTTCTTCTTGTCAGGTAGTGCGACCAGATTACATGTTTGGAATTTTGTTTCAGAAACCACAAAGTACTTGTACCTGATCTTTGATCCTGAGAACTTCATTCACAACGATGGCTCAACCGGTCGAATCATTGACCATCCGTCGGGCAAGTGTAGCATTTATGGTAAAGTTTGACAACTAGTTGCAATCCACAACAACTGCTTTCTAGCAGGCAATTGGATTTTTAACACAGAAGCACATCCGATCGACGCAGGCACACTATACTGTTGCAGTGCAAAGCGACAGGCCGACGACGAGTACATGCAACGCTTCAAAGACTCCATCGACTTTGTTTCCTTGCTCGACTTGACTGATCCCTTTATTCACAGTCAAACTGATCAGCTGGACAAAGACGACTTGGAAGAGTCGGTACAGGACTTAAGCGAGGAGCATGACGAGAAGCAATCGAGTGTAGAGAAGGACTTGGAGCAATACGAAAGCTCTTGGAATGCTTCGACTGGTGACAGAAACGACTTGACCGAGACGGATGAGAGTTCAGATGACCCTGCAATGAACAACGACCCAAGTGAGGAAAGTGAGCAGTCCATTTTGACGCAGTCCCCCCTCGTTATTGAAAATACGCCGTCGTTGGTTCCGACTGTCGAAGCCACTGAAAGGCCGAAACATCGACGACGAGAACGGAAATTGAAACGCAATCGTGGCAGGAAACCGATAAAACAAGATTCCGAATTTAGTTCAAGAAAAGCCGTCAAAGAGCAGGTAATGGCTGGCAGAGAGTGTATTAGAGTGACTGTTGCTTTCAGATTCAAAGTCTTCTCAACGAGCTGAAGGAAATAGACAAGAAAGCCGGTGTCAAATCCAATCCGAAGAGCTTATTGAAGTTGTTGAACGAGCTCGGCAGCGATTATTCTGGTCTTTTGAAGGCTGCCGAACGACTCCAACAAATCGCTCTGAACAGCAAGAGCAAGAAGTATGAAGCACTGAAGAAGAGATTAATCAACCAGAAGATTATCAATGCTGTGCCAATCAACGAAGTTCTATGCTACGTAATCTAAAACATCACGCAATTGTTATTTCTAGCATTTTAGAACTGCTGCACCATGATTGATGCCGAATATGAGTCCGTAGCGCTGAGAAACATGCTCAACATCATTTACAGCAAGCATCTGTACCAGAAGCTCGGACTTGCCATATCTTCCAGCGGTCACGATTTTGTCGCAAATGGGATGAACCCCACTCGCCGCCGGCAACTCCACATGCCGCATTCCACGGTTCGTTCAGATTGAACTTTCTGCCGTACGCCCTGATTTAGATTTGTAATCTGCTGCGTCGGAAGACACGCAGGCACTAGACGCCGTCACATGTACTCATTTGCTACGGTTTGCATACAAGACCAGGTTGGCTCTTAGGTCTCAACAGTTGTGGTACAGCCCCTAGCCGTTGACGGCATTGCTTCCGGGTCTCAGTCAGGTTGCTTCTAAGACCGGTTTTTCATTGACAGAAGATTACTGTATCGGGTATTATTGCCTAATAACTGATTAAAGCTCTTGTGAGTTGAAGAAGTTCCTTTGATCGCTGCTTCCAGAATCGGCGACCTTTCTAATATCAAACATTTATCTTAAGCATAACGACTTTTCGATGAACAACTATGTCCGACGGCTTCGTCCTCTGAGCACTTTGCGACGCTTTTCGGCCAATGTGAACGCATTTTCGTTACGAAGTCATACCTGCGGCGAGTTACGACTGGGGGACAAAGGTATTGCTTCTTTAACTCTTGATCCGACTAAAAAGCCTAGGCAAACAAGTGGAACTATATGGATGGCTGTCCTTCAAACGAATGAATCGCTTCATAGTGCTGCGCGACGCTTACGGATCCGTTCAAGTAACGGTACCGGACGACAAGTTGAAGCAGCTGAGCGAAAAGATACGACGACTGACACACGAGTCAGCCGTCAAAGTCATCGGCTTGGTGAGAGATCGTGGACAAGACCGGAACCCACAAATGGAAACCGGCGACATTGAAGTTGTCCTGAATGAGCTAGAGATTTTGAGTGAAGCACCTGAGACTGTTGCCTTGAACGTAAAGGATCATGCCAACGAGACTGTTCGGCTAATGAATCGGCATCTCGACCTGAGATCGACAAAAATGCAGAAAAATTTAAGGTAATCTTTTAGGGAACTGTGTTTTAGCCAGGCTTGTAGGCTACGATCACAAGTTGCTCATCAGATGCGCAAAGTTTTGATTGACGGCCACAGTTTTGTTGAGGTCGAGACGCCAACGCTGGCTCATTTGACTCCAGGCGGAGCTCACGAGTTTGGCGTGGCGTGTGGAAAGCCTTTTCAAGGATTGTTCTACTCGTTACCGCAGAGTCCACAAATATTCAAACAATTGTTGATGTGCGGAGGAATCGACCGTTATTTCCAGGCATATCATGCGTTTGCTTCACTCACTTCTGTTTAGATGGCACGATGCTATCGTGATGAAGGTGCAAAGCCGGATAGACAACCCGAATTTACTCA
>JACCHV010001682.1:0-10901 GCA_018907245.1 Eupristina koningsbergeri | reverse complement strand
TATTCAACCAATTCCTGTCCAAATCAAAGTTCTCCCTCTAGCTTTCGAAAACGTTTCGCTGGATAGCTTTCTAGTTGCTAGTGCCAGTCGTAACCGCGATTTTTTCAAACAAAAGTCGTTCTTACTTTGTTGAAAACTAGCTTCGATAAGATTTTAGATGACTCATCAACTAAGTTACTTTCATGCTAGAAGCCACAGTTTCAGATGATGCGGGGCCTAGTCGCAATTTTCACCTCTTAGCGTCAACTCATTCCTCTTTTCTGGTCCAGCAAGATGCTCTTTGTTGCTAACACTTCTGCTGTTGTATCAGTTGATTAGCTCTACTTCATAATTACTTTTCTGTTTGGTTTGCAACGCTTTGTTAAGGTGTGCATTTGTTTGAAAAAGTTTTAAGATTTTGTCTTATTGATTGAGCGATCGATATTATTGGCTTATCTGACAAATGGTGGTATTTGCTATTAGTGGCTAACGAACTTTCCCACAAAATTTAGTTTAAAGACCTGAAAGGCTTGGTGCTGGAGTTGTGTTGAAGTTAAGCTACAGCGTCATCTACTTGACTGCAAGTTCAAGTTATAATTCTAAAATGTTGTTTTGTTTATCTTTGATTGTCTCTATCACTTGCTTGGTCATCCTCACTCTCTTCTGATCCAGTCCAAACAGTCTTTACGGTCACATTTTACAAGGAAAAAATTGAAGTGTTCCTCAGAAAACGCAACTAGTTCAACTGCTTCTAAAAATATTCCAAATATCAATAAGCTCAGCGGCCCCGTTCCCAAAGGACAACAAGGAGTTGTTCCGCGCACAGCGCAAACGCGCACCAGGTTTCCAAACCTTTGCAAGTAATCATCGTTGTTGCAAAATTTTTGATTTTAAGTGGTTCTTGCGCGACCGAATGATTCCTATAAGTCGGTTGAAGACAGGTTGGCTTGTATTTGTTTGTCTGGTGATTTGAGTAAAGTTGTAGCGGTATGCAGAGGTCAATGAAGACAGCAGAAGCTTGAGCAACAGAGCAAAGATACGAAAGCAATTTTTAATCGCTAAATTTTACAACTCTCAATGTCCCTCTCTTAATTCCCACTATTGCACCTGACTTCAAAACATTTAACATCTAAATGAAGTTTCGACTTTTAAGATTCGAATTCTGGCTTTTAACTTCAGTTTTGACAAGTGAAATCTCTTTAAACTTCGAGGAAGGAATTTTATCCAGATTTAGTTTTGCATTGGCTTTAAAGCTAGGATGCTCACAGATAGAGTAAGCTGGTGAGCCAAAACGCTCTAAAATCTTTGACGCCAACCGTTGATTTAATGACCCAGTTGAGTTTAGTTGAGGACTTGCGTTGCTGACATTGGAGAAGCCGTGATTAGGTGATGCTGATTGTTTACGTCTCCTTTGCAAACAACCTGCCATTTTCGTCAGATTTTCATTCAAACTCAATTTACTTCAGGTGCACATAACTTCCAGACTCTTTTTCTGGAGCCGCCCAGCAATCGCAAACAGACCCCAGCCAAAACGAAAAAACTATGAACACTAAGGCCGCCAAATCGCCCTATACCCTCAAGTGGATTTATCGAGTTTGCGGGTGCGTGTTGGCCATACAGTCTGTGACGATCAACGGGGTCCTCTACGGCAACAACAAGGCATGCGGTCAAACCGATTTCATTAACACTGCGCGCGCGCGAATAGTGTTGAAGTGGCGCAACGAAGCTGGTGCGAGATTTTGAGACGGTGACGACAGAACGGGTGTGATGATTGGCGATCGCAAATTCCTTCGAGTGAATGGAGACACGCAAGCTGCTGGAGTTTGTTTTTGCGGTGAGAATCGAAGCTTGTCAATTTATGCGAAGAAACAAGCAAAAGGGCTTGCGACTTTACCGGCGTGTGTTCTTGATACGTGCTTTTGCGAGCTCGAATGTGAGTTTGAATTTAAAACGCAGGTGTTTCATTTTTCGACCAAGTTGGTTTGACCGATTTCAGAACGCGTCGGCTTAATTGTAGTGCTATCCACCGTACACGCTCTAATGAAGCACTAGCTCTTTTATCTTTGGACTCAACCGAATGCTGTCTTGAGTGAATAGATTTCTTTAGCAATCATTTACAGCAATTCTAGCACTCACAAACCATGCTGGCATTTCCCATGTCTGTAAATACTAAAAAGCAATTTCTAGATTGCGAGTTGTTTTCAGTCAATCTTTAACAAATTGCTTTCGTAGCAATCGATAGGACTTATAGTAAAGCTTTGGCTATTACCGCAGTGAGATACCCCAACTTCTAGCAAATCTAGTCCATAAATTAGTGCTAACTAAGAAGATAATCTGTGACCTGATATAGCTAAAAGTTAGTGGAAGTGAGCACCGAATTCTGAGTTGAGCACTTTCTATCCAAGATTGTTTGTTGTTGGCTTTTCACAACAAAGTGAATAAGAATTTACGCGTGGTATAAACAACAAACAGTTTGTTAACTAAATCATAGAACACAAAAAGTGACAAAAGGACGGGGCAAAACGCACGACAGCTTTCAGCTTAGCAGGTTTTACTCAAATGACACCTTATTTCGACGTTGCCAGCATCTGCAAAGACGGGTTTTTCCATCTCTAACGTAAAACGAGACAGTAAAAGTCGATTGTCATTTTTAACTTAAGATCATGTTTTGCGAACTCTGTTGGACGACTGTGAACTAGCCGTTTGCTCGCAAGAACTTGACTTCAGTTACGGAAGTTTAGCTGTCCACAATCCGACTAAATCAGGCATTCGTAATAATGAGTAACTTGGTTGGTCCAACAACTAGTCTAATGTAATCGAGTTTTAATACGCGGTTGTGTTGATATGATCTGCCCACTGTACAACCTCTGAACTTTTTGACTGACTACCGTTCGTAACCCCCGCTACGAAATAATTTCCGACAACATTTATAACAGCTAATGTTTTAAGACTTCTGTATCAAGATTCAGTTGTATTGCACTGTTGATTTGTACAGTTAGACTTGGATGTTACCACTCCTTACAATGAAAAAGTATGTTTACGATTAAGCTGGCTTGTTGAAATTGGATGCGATGCATTCTTTTGTGGCTGTCTCCTGTAAGAACGGTGCAAATGTCAGCTACAAGTTTGCAGAAGCACAAGCAGATGGGTTGTTCATAAGTTTTTTTGGCCAGCATATGCTTTTTTCTACCTCACCCGAGGTCAACTAATTGTTTAGTAAACATGGCTGCAAGTTAGTGAGAGAATCCGGGTTTTAACTTTGGCCTACTTGACTCACTTTTCTTGCCAAAGCAGTATTATACCGCTAGCACCTTTACTTTTAGTTGTAAGACTCCTTACAAAACTTTTCAAGACCATTGTCGACACCACCTTTGTTGTTCGAAAACTTGCTTTGAGCCCTTGCAACAAAACGCTTCAGCGATTGGAGCTCGCAGATACTGCTTGGTAGTTCTACGATGATGACACGCAAATTTGGATTTTTACCAAATTTTAAGCTTTTTGAGAGTTCTCCACAGAAAATACTGCTTTAAAAGACTGCTTTATATTTTTAATTCAGAAACTGCTCCAAGAAAGCAGCCCAAACGCCGTCAAGTTTGGCTATTGCTACTAGCAAGCGCTACCCACAGGCCAATTGGAGGACTCACTGCTTTTTCGGATAACCGCAGTAGAACTGACAGTTATGGAGTACCAATGACTTTGCCGCACACATTCATACGAGTCAACTGCACACAGCTGGAATTCCGCTATGCAGCTTTCTTCTTTTCAGGTTTACGCTTCTACTTAGCCTAGTAGACCCCAGCTAAGTTTATCCTCTGAAAATCTGCTTTGCATAAGGTGCTCAGATTAAACAGTTTCGTAAAACTTTTTAAAGCATCTCCCACGATTGAATTTTCTGCCCTAGTTTATAAATTTGCTTTCAGTAGTTCGCAACGCGTGCTTTTCGGCTTAGTTCGTCTTGATTGTGCGTTAATCTTGTCCGCTGTTTAAAATTAGACACCTGATAAGAAGGGGTATTTACGATGGCTAAGAAGCATTTGCTTCAGGTTTGCGTCGCTGTTGCGGAAGAGGGAATTAAATTTTGGAAGTTTGTTGAAACGGTTGCTATGCACGATCATTTAACTACGTAAATCTATGTAGTGCAAGTAGGTTTTATAAAAATACTCTTCTTTGTTACACCTGTTGTGCACGGTTCTGGGTTCTTGGCATGAGTTTGCAGAATCGACTGGAACAGAATTTTGTCTCTCATTTCACTTCCTGTTTCAGCCTCGGCTCTTAGTAACGAAATTCTTTTTAAACTGAGATGCTCCATTAAAATCAACTTTCTCAACAAGGTTTTTAGATGAAAGTTCGCTCAAACTAGTACGTAGAACGCTCCTTTACTTACGACATCTGTTCTCTAGTTAACTCCACGCGGAAAAGAAAACTCAAGGTCTTGAATGAGTGGCTTGAAGCGAGCAGCTTCAGCGGTTGGCTTTAGCAATTTAAGCCCAAGCTTAAATGGGTATAAGCATGTTTTGAGAAAGAGGTTTTGGGATGATACAGATACTTTGTTCCATATTGCCGTCGGATTTTCGGAGGCTCGAGGCTATCGGAACCCAAGTGGCTCTATACAGCGTTGTGCTGCTTGCTACCTCTCGCTATTCAGTTTTAAAGCTGTCTATTCTAGAATCTTCTATGCATTCTCACTTTAAACGGACTTGGCCTAGAGCCATTTTACATCGGAACCAACGTTTCACACCTGTACGAAAAACGACTTGTTCAATTTAACAGCCTAGTCTTAACACTCGATCTTTAACGTGGAGCTCAAGCATGGTCCAGGACGAGTTCCTGTCTGAAGTCGGCCGTTTCTTATCGACTCAAATTCTAAATTGCAAGTCAAGCTTTGGTGAATTCCTTCTTTTTAAACTTGTGAATTCAAAAATTTTCCTTGTCCAACCGTGAAAATCCACTTTCAAGTGCTATCGACCTGGCTTCCTTCAAGCTAGTTTCGAAACTCAAAGTTCTATCGTCCTTCAAGAAGTCGAACTCGAGACCTGCAATGTTCTTAGGAACATCGGTTTCTAAGTCGTTGTGAAGCTGCTTTGCCTCAGATTTAAATGGCATTGCTAACGAACAACGTCCTTGAGTTTAGACAATTGTTTAAATGTTGAGAATCAACGGCATATGTTTGGGTAACAAAAGCAGGTACAACAGCATCTAGTGCCTGCACCGTCCAAGCTCTTCACTTTAAGCACTATTCAATGATTATTGCAAAATTGTAAGAAATAGTTTGCTGATCAGACTACTCTGCTGAATTAGTTTCAAGCACAGATGCGAAAGCTGATCTTGATTCTTAAGCTTCGACTGAGCTTTAAGAAATTTTAGAGCACTTGAATTTCTCGTATAACAAAAATTTAAATTGTAAGTTGTTTCGAATATATTTTGCAGGCTTTATTGGTGGCAATCCTACTTGCCTAGTTAAACTCCGATAAAAGATGACGCGAAGCACAAGCTCACAAACGTGGATAAAAGTTTAACTACTGCTGAAGTCTGGGACACTAAGAAATTGAGAAGACGCATTCAATAAGCATGCCTTGAAATCAGCTTAGGAAATGACGAGGAGGTGGAAAATCAGTCAAAGCAAGTTTTTCTGTGTAGAGCTGGGCGTGGCAGCTCAGGTCGAAGATGTCAGCAATGTTGCAAAACCTGCTGCTGAATTTCCGTTCGTGCTACTACTCCGCTGTCAGTCAGTGAACTTCGATCAGAAACAAAAAACAGGATTTGAATCACTTTTCACTATAGATTTCGCTTGGGCTTCCTAATCCAGAAAGTGGCCCGAATAAGAGACAGCCCGAAGGTCAATGAAGTTGCCTTTGCTACTGGCACATGTTAGTGCTCAAGTCAACAGATTGACGTAGTGCTTCTGGGAACCATCTACACCTGGGCTGAATGTTGTTGAACAATACCAGTTTGACCGGAGCACACGTTCATCCGAGTTAACTACCCAGCCAAACGTAGCCGTACTTCGCGGTGTTCTCTTTGCTAAGCAAATGCTAATGCCATCTAGTCAAGCACGTCTTTCAAGGGTCGGTTCTATTTAAAATTTGCTTTTACAGCCGACTGTGACATGTTTGTTGCAACTAATTAAGGGAATATCTGCGGTACGCTACGTTGAAAAGATGTATATATTTTGAGACTTGGCTCAGATTAAGCTTGTTGTATTTCTTTGAAGCAGCTCTGCGTAAGTGGTTTTGCAATTCCAGCTGTTCGAGGTCAACTACGGTGTTGTTATCGTTTATTTTGTAAAGTTTAATGACGCTTTCAAGTCTTTTATTCTTGCGCGTGATTGGCCCCTTGAATTCCGTAAATCGAGATTGATTAGTCAAGTCTTTTTTAGACGTTCACTTCAGTCAATTCCGTTTCTTCCTGTGCAATTTTCATGTCTTTTCTTACTTGAAGCACTGTCCGCATCAGTAAAGTGTGCGTGAGATGCTTGTCGCCATCTTTCGCCAAATTTTGCCGCCGCTTCTTGCGCTGGCCATCATCGCAAAAAGTCAGCAGCAATCGCCGGCGGCACAGCCCAATCAGCCATGCAATCCTGACAGAGATATACTTTTAATGGACAACCCAGCTGCATCGCCATCGGCGTATCTAAGATGCATCCCCATAGGGATCAGGTAAGACGTGTTTTTGAAAAACTACCATTAGCGGGTATTTAAAGTTATGTACCAAACTTTACTTGAGTGAGTCCTTTATATACTTTCAAAGACGTCTTCCAGCTTTTTGTCATGTAGGATGTTCACTCTTGTATTGCACACAAATTTTTACCGCATTATATTATTTAAACAACGTGCCTCCTTTTAATAAATGAATGGTCAAAACATTGACAATTTTTATGTTTGTTCACCGTATCCCCCTCAGTCTCCTTACTATTCAGTGTTTAAAAGTGGTTACGACACTTCAAAAATATTCGTGTCTGATGAAGAACCAAACTTGGGAGTCTGATGGTTATACACGCAAGTGTCGAGTAGAATATTAGGTAAGAATAGACAAGCTAAATTTTTTAAATTAACGGCAAATTATAGGTCAAGCGAAGAAAAAAGGACCTGGGACTTATTAGAGAGGAAAGTTGCGTTATTTATATCTGAAAATGCTCTTTCAACTTGAATTTTTTTGTATTTGCTTCGAGAACTACCAGTCTAAAGAGAACCAGCTTGAAGGCTGTCATTAGGGTTGACTATTGCCACTAGGAAACACCACTCTGTGAGTCGACAGAAGGACGTGCTACTTCCATGGATCAAGTGCATTCCAGCTAGCTGTGGTTGAACAGAAGCGGCTCGGCTGTGCACAGCTGGCTCCAGACTCTACTGTGTGGCGTTTCCTTTTCTAAACTAGCCTTACTATTACTTGCCAACCACGTTTTGAATTTTGGATATAAGTAGTATTGGAGTTTTTGAAGGTTGCAAAGCCGAACTATATACTCGAGATACAACTGACTAAACTAAAAAGACAACTGAATAAAATCGGGGATGATGTTTAAAACATAAAAACAGTGCAACCCTTTCGGTAGCAATCATGATAACAGAAGACCTTAGTTGTAAAAATTCAATCATTGTTTCTGAGAGCTTTCGACAACAGTAGAGCTGTGGTAGTGCAGATTGAAGTAGTAAAAGCTTGATTGCTGGTCTCAATCAATTTGTATCAGTGTTCACGAGATTCGCGAGTTAGTGGGCAGTAATTATTTTATCAAACTTGCCTGAAAACGAACGACGTTTGAACTATAAATCAATCAACTGCGAAAGCGAACTGTCTTCTGGAGGGGTTGGCATTCACGCAAGTCCTCTCCGCTTTGTAAAAAACCGCTTTTCTTTTTTTTTTTTTGTATTGCAATTCGATTCGGTACTGGGGTCCACCGGCAAAATATTGTTTCAACACTCGTCTTTGTTCGTTGAACTCCACCTGTACATCGAAGAACTTGGGTTGCCGGAGAGTGTTCGATTTATGATCAAATTCTGGTCGACATTCTGGTAACATCCCAACTTATCCACTTTTGCTCCGCTAGTTTTCTAAAAGCACCCTACAACCGCTCTTCTATTCAAAGGATTCAGAATTTAAAACTTCTCAAAAACCGTTGACTTGCCGCTTTCGTTCCTGAAGGTGTAACACAACCAAGTTTTTGATTTCAATAATCTTACTTATTTCGCGCCAAGACTCTCCACTACTCAGCTTGCAGACACAGTCTCGCAGCTCCGGCAATTTTTCCTGTTGCAGCTATTCCACAATTAAAAAGCCAACTTAGCACACTTTTTGATCTTAACGTCTGCACGACACTGGGAGTGTAAAGGACAATGGTGCTGTGCGAGGAAGAAGCGGTCTTGCCCACATCGCTGCATCAACCTGAGCACGTTTTTAGTTTGAGAATTCAACTCTTTGTAATGACAAGTGACAACTGAGAATATCTTTTTCAAAACTTAACATCCGTCTAACATAGTTGCAATATTAATCTGCTCATGCAACTTTTAGTGGAATGGGCTACTGGTCACAGAATTTTTGTCCCTTCGGCATGCAATTTGATTACAGCACACAAGCGTGCAAATCTGCTCAGCCATTGACAGACGGTATTGGCGTACCGTCACTTCGCAAAGATGGCTTATTGAATATTGGTAAGCTTTATTGAACAAACCGCGATCAAACTCACAATATTCTAGCTATTTTAAACGGCACGTGTCAAAATGGCGAGCAGTGCATCGGTGGTACAGTGTGCGACGTGAATGAACAACGCTGTCTTTGTCCTCACGGAACAATCGCGAATCTTGAGACTCTTTCGTGTTTGCCGCTCAACCAACAGAAAAATCAGGGCAAGGAAGTAGAGTCGGCGAATGGAAAGACGGCTCGGCCAGGTGAGTTTTACGTGGAAGCCGACATTTGGAGTCAACCGAGCTCGAAAAATCTTTAAATCTTCAAAGCAGGAACATTATTAGCTATGTTAAAAATTAGATATCAGAAGCTTAATGTAGACACACGCATTGCTGTTTAACAACGCTGAAGACTGGATTAAGACTGTAAAAGTGTCTAGCTTCATAAGTAAGATCAAACTTAAAAGCGCTACTTGTATTTTCTTTCAACAATCCTATTCGTAGGCGAGAACTGTGCTGGTGGCGAAACTTGTACAGGAGGCTCGTTCTGCATGCGTGTCATCGGGCTATGTCTGTGTCCCAACGAGCTAGAGAGCCACAATGGTTCACTGTATACCTTTAAGCAAACCAAAACTCGGCTGTCCAAAGGTTTGATGACGTTAATTTCGTTTAACTCCTCAAGTTGTAGTTACTTTGGGTGCTGCCTGTGGCAACATGGTGATATGCGATCAAGGCAGCACTTGTCTTAATGGAATATGCCAGTGTGTGTCACCGCTAATTGAGCATCAAAGTCGATGCGTGGAATACATGATGCCAAAGAAGCAAGTCGGTGGGGCTTTATTAAAAAGATGTCGCCATTGACAATGCATCTTTCAGGTCCTGGTGAACTGTGTAACAAAGGCGAAACATGCATTCATGGCTCAGTGTGTGATACAAAAATTCCTGTCTGCGTATGCCCGCCTGGCACCGATTTGGACAATGGTGTTTGTGTGCAAGTTCGTAGCGGCTTCGCTGGTTTCAACACTTTCTACACCAAGCCGACTAGCAAGGTGTTTACGGAAACCCAATCCTTCGCTAAATACGGTCCGATGACACAGCGTCAGCAAGGCGAAAAAACCATAGTCATCTATCCAACTCTGGTAAACGGTCCATATCAGCAGCAAGTCTACTCGTCGCCAAATCAATACACCTTTAAAAATCAGCAGTATTACCAGACTTTAGCGCCAATAACCCATCTGACCACAACATTGCCTTCAGCAACATCACGAGCAGCATCTAATCCGTTTCAACTGATGGGTGCACATCAGGCAGAAGTAGGAACTGTTTGTACGCTAAACGTCGACTGTGTTCCTGATGCGTATTGTAACGGCAACACCCAACCTCCAACCTGTCAATGCTTGGCAACTCACGTGGACGTTGCGGGTCGCTGCGAGAAGAGTGAGTCCTCTGAGTTATTCTCTTGAAATCTTATTGTTTAAGAGTAATACCCGGCCAGTCGGATGTATGAACGCCACGCAGTTGTCAGCCTACGTATCCGTTCGCACTCCGTTGAATAAGCAGTGTGTCTGTTATGTCCCACTAGGTAAAAAGGCAGCAGAGCAATCGTTTGTTCCGGCGTGAGCGGCATTTCAGAGACCCTGTTACACTGGTCAAAAGTAGTCCAAGAAAATTTGGCCCTGCAAGTTTGAGTATTTCTTTTGTGGTTCTTCAACAATGCATTAACTTTTGCCCCACCAATTTCTCCAAAGTGTTGCTTTTAATAACCTCCCTTTCCCTTTGACCATCTTTCCCGCTTGCAGTGCCTCTTCAACTAGGTTCCGTCTGCGACGTTGATGATCACACTCGCTTTTGCCCACCGGGCGCGGCCTGCATCGACTCAGAGTGTAAGTGTGTCTTGCCGCTGGTTGCCTTTGAAGGTCGGTGCCTAAGTCGCAGTGAGCTCTACTTATCTGAAAACATGACATTACCATGTGAAACAACAGCCGAATGTCCATTGACGTTCGAGTGTTCATTACAACAACGTCTGTGCAAGTGTCCCACTGGTAAGTGTTTTGTCTTAGCTAGCATTTCGTCACTTTTAGGAACTTACCGTCTCTCTTCTCGGTGTATTCCATTGCAAGGCGCCCAGACAAAAGATCAAATGGGAATGGAAGATCCGCGCGGTCAAGACAAGTCCGAGCCGTTAGACGTTGAGGCAGCTATTCTCAGTCGCGAGACGGCGGAAAGCCTGGAAAAGATTTTCAACGTTCTAGTAAAACTGAACTTGGCTGGTGAGAACGACAAAGATGGTTTGGCAGAAGAGGTTAA
>JACCHV010001679.1:0-10894 GCA_018907245.1 Eupristina koningsbergeri | reverse complement strand
AGCTCTATCACTTCTAAATCCAAGCCGGCCAACTGGACTTGTTCTGAGGCCGGCGTTGCCGCTCGTCTCCTGCAACTTGATGGTGGAGCTGAGTCGGCCTGACGAGTCGCTCTTCCGACTACTGTGACCCGTCCAGGTCGCGCTCGAGTCGTACAATGCTTGACACGTGGTTCCAGCGGTTCAGACACCTCCCGAGCAGCTAATAATTAATATTTACTGGCATTTAAAATGTACAATCAGAATAATATAGGAAGTTTACTTATTTTATGCAAGTCAAGGCAAAGAATGTAAGTAAATGATCGTTGTGAATGAGTTTGAAGTCTGAAATTCTCGTGCAAACGAACGAAAAGTTTTGACTATGATCCATCCAGCGGCTGTGTGATAGCTACACTTGATGAACCGCGTCCTTCTCCACGTCCTCACCAGGACGTACCGAAGAAGACCCGACGCCTGAGCGATCAGTGGAACGAAGACGACCCAATCGCGGAGGTGCTTTTGGCGAACATGTTTTTGGCAAGGTAGGGCACAGAGTCACGATGACCGCCAACTTGGAGGCTGCAACAGCGACGGCGATGTTGGAGCCTCGTTGGGTGCGGTCCACGCTCTTCGGTTTGGCTATTTCTGAACGCAAAGACTGATGGCAAGTGAGCCGCACGTTGACCTACTCGTATCATGATGCTTCTTGTGTCGATAGCTCGGTAGCTCTGAAGAAGGAGCTCCGCCGCCTCAGCCTACATCTTCGGCGCTGTGATCAAATTCCGCTTTTCTTTGCTGTGCTCAAGACGCGCATAGCGCGCATGATTTTGTACTACAAGTGGCCGCAGTTTACTGGTCGCTCATCAGAAGCTACTTACGTGGATACCGAGCAAGACTCACACCCCACTGAGCCCAGAGTGAGTAGTCCGTTCCCTTTGACTATCTTGCCGTATGCTGAGTGTTGTTTTGGGGACGGGGAGCCGTCCGAATGCGGTTTGAAACGAAATGTGTTCGCTGGGAGTGTTGTTCGCCGCGCATAATGAACCCATCGCCTTGGGCAGCTTTTTGCTCGGAATGCAAGCAACGACTTGGCCGAACACCAGCTCAGAAATACCGAATGCCAAGCAAACAGTCCACTGGTAGATGTCCAGTGGAGCGGTTGAGAACCATGCACCGCCGAACTGGACGATCAGTATCTGGCAGACAAAGGTGGAGATCCATATAACACAGAACATCCGATTCGAGAGCAAGTACTGAATGGGGTTGGTTTGGCGTTGGGAAGAAATTCGAGACCCACCTTGAAGACATTGCGCTCGCCGTGCACTTTGCGAGAGTTGATTTCGTTAAAGATCGTCATGTAAACGAGAGTGTTAAAGATTATAGTAAAGTGCTGTGATGGGGGCGAGAAAAGTTCAGCGTTAATGCCGCTTGGAATGTCAAAAATGTGCGGTCCTAAAATGGCAACATCAAACACTGGGACAGCACTGCAAGCCGACCTTTGAAGAGGAACACCAGCAGAACAATGAGCTGGTAGACGGCATGGCAGACGATGTTCTTGACCATTGTGCGCGAGATCAGTGACTTTTTGCGTCCGTACGGCTTGCGCTCAAGCAACTCTTCGGTAGGCATTTCGGTGGCCAAAGCTAACGAAGCCAGCGTGTCCATAATAAGATTTATCCACAGCCTAAATTCTGCACTTATTCAGGTTTGATTGGGGGCATGCTCACATGTGAACTGCTTTAAGTGGGGAGTCCGAAATGGTGCAGGCGCTAACAAACGCCGTAAGCACTGCAACCATGTTCACAGTGAGTTGAAATTGAAGAAACTTGGAGATCGAGTCATACACGTTACGTCCCCACATCACCGCCTTGACGATGCTTGTGAAGTTGTCGTCCGTTAAGATAATGTCGCTGGCTTCTTTGGCAACATCTGTGCCTGCAATACCCATCGCAAAGCCGACGTCGGCCTTCTTGAGCGCAGGCCCGTCATTTGTGCCGTCGCCAGTCACGGCCACGATCTCCCTAAACGCGTGAATTGGCCTGACAGTCAGCAAACGCGTACCGCTGGCTAGAAAGTTTGCTGTCAATGATGCCTTTTCACGGCAGTGTGGAACTTGTCGGCCGGCTGAGCTCGAGCCAGAACGCGCAAGCGCGGCCAAATCTCGTCAAGCTTCGACTGTGAAACCTGTCCGTTATGATCACGAATTCGTTCATTAAATTCTTTTCCTTCCAAGACGAGAAAATCCTCGTCCGGCTCGAGGATCCGGCATTGTAAGGCGATCGAACGAGCAGTGTTTATCTACAAAAGGCGATAAGTCATCGCATCGCCGAAACGATTACGTTGTCACCAGTGACCATGCGAACAGTGATGCCAGCTCGACGACAGCGCTGTATCGCCGCCGGCACTTCTTCTCGCACTGGATCCTGGATGCCACAGATGCAAAGGCCAGTGAAGTTGCTGGCAATTTTTGTCTCGTCTTCCCAGTCAATGTCCTTTTCCGAAGCGAGCCCTGCTCGGTTTCAGTGGGCTCGCGCGACTGATCGGAAGATGAAGTCTTTGTAGCCGACGCAGAGGTTGCGTAGGCCAATTCTCGGGCCCCCATGTTTTTTGTGTTGTTGGGGTGGGGGTTTCGATGACGCCGCGCAAACGCTGGACCCCTCGTTGGTGATGGCTCAGGCGGAGTAGCGCGGTGCACCCACAAAGTAGCTGCACTGCAAGAAATAATTTTCCTACGATGCACCTTTGCAGATGACTCGGGTAGCCAAGAGTATATCGTCTTCTTGATGGCAGGCTTGATCACGTCATCAATCAGTTTTAGGGGTGAGACGAGTTAAACGTGTAAACCTTAATTCGTTAAGTCGGTCTTTGTTCACAAAATCAGATGACTACTTTAACCAAAGACTCTTCAGGATGCATGCGACGAATCTCTTTGTAACAGCCGCCTAGCCGGTTTACAAATCCAAGCAAACCGCACTCAGTCTTGTTGCCCAGCTGTTGAGCGCGCTCTTCAGGCTTCTCTGCATTCACGATCATTGAGTTGTAGGCACAATTGATCGAAATGGCCTCGCAGATACGCTTAGCCACGTCCATGGGCAAATTCTGACCAACTGGTTGAGACTTCTCGTCCGCGTATAGCTTTTCTGTAATTGTCGAGTAATTGGCCTAGCCAGCATCCGACACTTACCGCAGATATAGGACTGCACAACAGTCATGCGGTTTGTAGTTAATGTTCCGGTTTTGTCCGAACAGATTGTTGTAGCGTTGCCCATAGTCTCGCACGCGTCCAAGTGCCGTACCAAATTATTGTCTTTCATCATCTGGAAGTTTGAAATTACACAAAATCGGGATAGTTTGGCAAACTTTTCTGACTGAGTAGGTCAGCGAAAGGGCAATTGCCAGAGGCAGGCCTTCGGGAATGGAAATGACCAGAATTGTGACAGCAATAATGAAGAACTTGACAAAGTTGTGCAGATGACCAATATTGAAGGGCTCCTTTTCAATTATATAGGTGGTGACGCAAAAGCGAGTAATCAGAACAATAAGTGCCACAACGGCCACTGTTGTGCCGCAATAAATAATCTGCAGGGCCAGGGTAGACAGTTTCGACTGCAGAATCGACTTTGAATGCAAGGTGTCGACAACGTCATCGGAATTCTTGCTCATTGAACTCGACGATCCGCTTCCACTGGAAGAGGTATCTGACGAGCTTGCTAAACAGTCAAATTGTGGGGCCTCGGCTGAGAAACGTACAGCTGCTCAACTCTGTATCGCCACTTTCCAGTCTGCCTCCACCCAAAAGAGTCATGATAATACCCGTCTGAGAGTTGACACCGACCGCAGTGATAACCACTTTGCCACTTCCTTCCATGGCGTAACAGCCGGACAACAGAAACGGATCCTCATCAACCGTCTTTTTGACATGATCTGACTCGCCCGTCAGCGATGACTCGTCAATCTTCAGATCGTTTCCTTGCAACAGGATACCGTCCTGAAAAGGTAAAAGTTGTAGAATCTAGAAAACATTGTTTACGGCTGGAATCATGTCGCCATACTTGACACGGATCAGATCGCCCACAACTAATTCACTGACAGGAACGTCCAGCGTTTCGTTTTGACGTATCACTGAGAACTTTTGACCGGTTTCAATCTTCTCTTGCAGGTCTAAAAGGTCGATTATTGCAGTTGCTAGTCAGGCGTTTTTTTACTTCGAAATTGGCGTTCCTTGGAGAAGTCGTTGATTGCGGTAACTAGCACGACAACTACGACACAAACCAAAATGGCAACACCTTCTATCCAGGACGAGCTGTGGTCGTCGTCCGACTCTTTCAAATTCAATGTCTGTGTCGAATTCAAAGATAAACTGTTTTGGGTGGCGTTTTCAGAGCCTCCAGGCTCGAAGAATGCCAAAATCAACGAAATAAAGCCAGCAACAACAAGGATAATGAGTGTTGGATCCTAAAAGGTAGGCAATACAGCACGCAAGTGGCCTAGTATACCCGGCTTGCATCAAAGATAAGACGCAAAAAGGATTTGGCTGCTGTTCGTGGAATTGTGTTCGGGCCAAATTTAGCCCGCCGCTCCGACAAGTAGGTAGCATCATTGGGCAAGCCTCTTACTGGGTCAACACGTAGTCGCTCGCAGAGCCCATCGAGACCGCCGTATTCGTTCTCTAACTAGACTCAAAAGGCGTCACTTTCGACCAAGAAAAGACAAACCTTCAACAGGGCATCGGGCCCTCTCGACTCCATCAGCTTGCGCAGCTCCAGTACACTGAGCCATGGCTTATCTGTGGCTCTTTCCTGGACCGGACCTTCGGCCTTCGCCTGGCGCTTTGATTTCCGGGGGGCCGTCGTCTCCTTCAAACGCATAAATTACTTGTGGTAGTAGTAGTTAATTGGGTTAAAGCGACCAAAATAAACATCGAGTGTTTTGCAGCACCATTAAGTGATGCACGTAAGTCAGCCAAATTCTTCGGGCGTGAAACTACCGAGCTAATGAGGTGCGCAAAACTGATAATTAAAAAATTATAAAGAAAGTTATGAGAATTTGTTGTGCAACCGCTCCCAGAAGAATGTCGACCGAGACGGGTGTCGCGGGGCTGTAACTTTACAGCAGCGCTATATTAACTGTTAATAAAGTCAAGGTAGTGATTACAGATGAGACAAGCGTGAGTTAGGTGCATTCGGACCAGGTCACATTAGCTGAAAGCCTTTTTAAACCAGCTTCTAAAACTGTCCTTCACGAAAGGTGGTGTGTAATCAAGTGAGATGTCACCGACCTGTCACTTTCGTCCAGCCGCAAACCAGAATTCTTTTGTATTTATTTTGAAATACTACTGTAAGGAGAGAAACGTTTTGACTTTATTGGCAACTAAAGAGCTGCGGCGTTCGAACGACAAGCATAGGCTCCAACTGCTAGGCGAACGGTGCTCGCATCCGTCGTTTTCTCAAGTTGGGTGTCATTGCGAAGTTAGTGACCCAAGACGGATGCGTCTTTTTTAACTGATTGCGTCAACAACGATCAATAGGGATGGTAGACCTTTGGTAGTAAAAGTAAAGTGCATAGACTTTTTGCGACCTTTAGCTGATCTTAGTCAACTAACAACAGTTTGAGTTAGACTACAACCAGACAAAAACATCTCGGAAACAAGTCATTGAAAATGATTGTGTGTTGTTGAAATCGCCGCTTTTTAACAAAAGACACAGCATTTCCGCTTTTTAACAACAGCTCATCGTCGTCGAAATGAATAAAAATAAACGCAAGGGGTTAATGATCCATTTAGCTGCTAGCAGCGCAGCCGTTCATCGTTTGACACAATAAACGCGGTGGAACGACAAAAACTTTCTGCTCGCATCACCAATTCTTAAAAAATTTGTTCACAATTGACATCGTGCCTCCCTGAGATATGTATGGTAACAAGCGCCAGAAAAAAAACTATCGATAACCGCAAGGCGGCAATCGGTCTAAATTTAAAAGCGAAATGTTTAATTAACGTGCGCGTGCAATGCGATTGCAAAAAACGCGTAAACAACGCGGTTGCCGCTTTTTTTACTAGAAACAACTAGGCCGCAAAAATAAACATTCGATCAATTTTCAAAGCGCTGCTTCCTTTAACGATTTCGGCAATAAAATCACTTAATCAACTGATATCGCAGAAACGCGCCTAGGAGAATGCGTGCGGCGCCATCAGCTGACAAACAAAATAGCCCTTGCGCTCAGTGAATGTTGTTTTCACGCAGAAATTACTTTTGAAATAGAACATTCCCCTACCTCGGGCCCACATATAGGGTCTTCGGATTCCGAGTCGGCGGAGTCAGCCAGCTTCTCGTCTGATCCATAGCACACGTCCTTACCAGGAGGTCCCAGATCAATAATTGTGTAAAGCCCGTCGTTGATGTTAGCCTTGTGCCCAGACTGATGGTGCTGGTAACGAGACTGTAGCTGGGGTCCGGAAGCAGGTCTGCAGAAAGTCTGTCCGTTGCTCGGTTCATTTTGAGTGGTCACTGTTTCTGCATAACTATTGGTTCTTCTCATTCCACGTACGTTAACTTTACAGACTCTTCGACTTTGAAGAATCAACAATTTGTTCGCTTCTGAAAATCAAATTTTTGAAGTTGGATAGTTTGAACTACACAAACAACACGCAAATATGAAAAACGAACGTTCAAAATCACTACAATCGTTTAGAGTTTAACAATGTTTGAAGTCGAACTGAACTGAGCGTTACTTGTGTTTGGACGCTTTAAGCAGATGCATAAGTTTTACATGCGCTAATTTGTGATGCAAAGCGCATTGTCCAGCGTTAAGGCTCGCCAAAACGAGATCACCCGACGCAAACCCTAATCAGCTTAAGTAAGCGGGCGTCGAGCAGAGGCACGACGCTCACTTGCTCAAAACTTTGATTCGCACACGTATCGGGATTATTGGCAAAATGCAAATCCAGCAATAGTTTGATAGTGTTAGGAGACACTGCTCTGGATGTGCTGCTGGTGATTGGTAATGCTTGCAATTGTTGTCGGTTTTGCAACGCTCGCAGAAGCAAACAGATGTTTCCTTTAAAAATCAGACTATTTGCATTGAAAATGTCCGAGGCGAGCGTCTTGGCGCTCATCCTCAATCATTTGATGCATGCAGCCCAGGGGGTAGTGCGGTCAAAGAATTCGGTTCTTGTGACTGGTGTAATCAGAGTGGCCAATTAAGAGGAGACGTCTGCGTGCTTTAAGTGTATACACAAAAAGGCAAGTGGTCACTTTACAATGCTGTCCTGCTATCAGCATCAACAACACACGACAATAGTGCTGAAAACGAAAGACTGATGAATTTAGCAACCACATAGATCTGCTCGCTCTGTCGACTTTCAAAACATTATGCAATCAAAAACAACACTAACATCGTAATCAAGCAGTGAGAGATGAGCGGCATCGGGACATAAGCTTATCGATCGGCATGCCAACAAACAAGACTAATATGACGAGCTAAGAATAAGAAAGCAGCCCCCACCGCTGATAAATTAATGATCACCGAGCAATTAACTCTGCTCTTTAACCTGACATATCTGCAACTAAATCTTGATAATATCTACCTCGGGACTGGCTTTAGCATGTATACTATCCTAGCACTTGGGCTTGCAAACAATTACGACCTTACTTATGATTTATAGGCTAATAACTTGGACTGACGCAGTGGTCGCATGTCTTATCAGTCGAATGGATATCAGAAACAAAAGTGGGTGTTACAGAGGCCGCACTGTCTCCGAGCGTGCAACTTCCAAACTATTTTTGAGCTCTCAAAATCCTGACCTGAAACTTTTTCTTCGTCTTGTGTTGGGTAGACTTGCGTCCCACGCTTACTAGGTACACCCCAAGCTGTTTCATTGCGTTATAGTTCTTTCAAAAGATTATTCGTTTTGATCGCAACGTCTTAAGGTATTTCTCGCAAACATTCGTACAGAAAGTGATTGTACCAATCAATACCAGCATATTGTGCGATCTACGGGCCAAGCGTACGCCATCTATTTCAGCGAAGTTTGTCGAGTCATGTTGTACGAGCGGCTCTGCTTGAACCGCTTCGCACATGCTCTCATCGGTGCTCGCAGAGAACAAAAGTGCAAAACAGTTCTTGATATCCACGACATAATAAGCAATAAGTTCAAATACTAAACAGATACGTCGCAATAGTACGCAATCGAAAAAGATGGTCAACGTCGGAATGCGGGCACTTTAATTAGTCCTGCACAACTGTGGGCTATCCAATTGAACATGCGACCTGAACTACTTAAAGCTGAGAGGCTACCACAGAGTCCAGATTAGAAGATCGCAGCAGGCCTTGCTCAGGGTGTCCGAACGAAGCGACAAAAGGATTCAGTTCGAAAAGAATGTGGCAAACGAGGTAAATAACAGACGATAAACGGGTTCGTTGTTGCGCGTTGAACGTGCTTTGTGAGAATCGGAGATGTGTGGCGACTTAATCAGCTGGTTATTAAAAAAAGTTGATTGAGCGCTCCGCTTTGTGAGCTAGTCCCCCTCCTCCATTAGAAATATCAACCGCACGAGCGTACTTGAACGCCGAACAGCGCGAGATTCGACAAACGCAAACGTTTCAAGCACGACAATTCCAGAAGTCTTTGAAGCGTGTAATGACCAGTTTGGCTTTTGAAGTTGGAATACGCTTGAGATACCTGAATAATCAGGCATATGATAAGCAAGCCTGGCGCTTTTGCAAAACAATGGACTGTTTCTGTCGGAGGCGATAAGTCAAGAGTCAATAAAACAAGGATGAGTCGGTGCGCAAACAGTCTGATTGTTAAGGAATTCAAAACACCCACTTATCAGATGTTGTATACGATTTATGCAGCTGGTACTAAAAATAATAGCTTATGTTTGATTTGAAGTTGCATCAAGTTTTGAATAAACTGCCCAATTGTGTGTTCGAATTTGTTTAGCTGCAAACCGTAAGACGCACATTCTTGATTTACAACGTCTCGGCTGTCATCAACGTCGTCTCTAATCGGCATGTTAAATGTAATCAATGCGACCCAATGCATCCGCATGCAAGTCGGGTCAATTAGGTCGGAGTGGCTAATTAAAACGCTGATCCACGCAGTTAAGCGTTTCGCTTAGTCGGTCGGGGCCACTGAAATTAACGGCATCGGGGGTCGCCGCAAGCGCAATTCCCCCATGGAAGGACCAACGTCTCCATGATGCATATTCGATTCGGCGTGTTTACCAGCTCAACACATAGTTTGTTCAGCTCGATACACTTATGAGCATTCTCTTTACGCGTGGTGGTTGTCGAGATGTAGGCGAAATTAGTGGCCCTCCCTGCTCCTCGTTGGTGGAACTGAACGCCTCTTTAGGCCTATTCAAGCAACAAACGCGTTCTTTCCAGGAAGGTCTTGGCGCTCGCCGTGATGCACCTCACGGCCCTTCCGAAGCCTCAGCCTCTCAGACTCGTCGTCCTCTTGCCGCCTTAGGCTGCCACCGGCGCTTCTATTTAGCGAAATTTGGACGGCCCCAACAGATTCATAAAGTTGGGCCGCCACACTCAAATGTCCGGTCGTTGTTGAGCCGGCAGCAAAACAAAACAATGGCCAAGTGCCGGAAAAGTGTGCAAAACGGAACGTGTTTCGACCACTACCCCGAAACAATACTTGAATTTCTCCCGCCTGTACTTGAATCGATTCTGGGCAATCGGGGCCAGAAAAGGTCGTTGAACACGGCCACCATCATGTGGAGCGAAACCGACATTTCCTCGCTGGGGTAAGGACCGATTTGATTTGAAAAAAAGACCCGGAGAAGAACGCTTATGCCAGGTTGCTGACATCTTCGAGGCTTTTTCGAGAGTGCTCTACCTGATGGCATCCAGATTGGTTCTAAAAAGATTACGACTTTTAAAAAGCGGGTTTCGTCGCCGTGAACGCTCAGATGTCACTCGTGCTTGGCCGACGTGATTGCTGTAAGTTGTTTCCGAAGATGCTGGTCGGCTTCCCTAGAAAGGTTGGCCTGTGGCGTTGCGGGACGTCTTTGCAGTGTAAGCCAGCTTCTCGGCGACGCGTGACTCAATGAATTGCGATTTCACTTTCGTGTTTGTCGGCTTTGAATGTTTTTTCTTTCTTGAAAATTCCACTTTTGATTCAGATTTGGGGGCAGCCGTGTTTTGTGTTCGTTATTTCGACAAATGCATTATTTTTTAAATTTTCGATTTGGGATCCAAGCTAGCTGTCGCGTGCGCACCAAACTTCATCGAATCGCACGGCTTGCCAACTTGTCCGCATAATTCGCTCGGATTTTCAGCTTCTGTGGGCCCAAAACAATGAACATTCGGTTCACAGTGTCTGCCACGAATGCCTCTATTGTTGCCCAGTCGACGCTGCTCGAACCCAGCCCATTGAGGAAGGAGATGCCGATCCGGTGAGAAGTCTTTGAAATTTTTCGAACTTAACCCCTTATTACAGACAGTCCCTATCTAAGCAGCATAAGAAAAAACACGCGTCTACGAGTTCGTTGAGCTCCGTCTCGTCGGTTCGCGCTCCAGCTTCAAAATTTCGCCCCAACTCACTGTCTATATATGGCAATGTAAGTCACGACTTATCGGGGGCTTGTGAGGTGTAGGATAAACTGAGAATATCTGCGGAGAAATTGCATATCTTTCACAGCTAGTAGTTGCGAACGTCCTTGAAGGGGTTTTCCGAGAATTCAGACCGCAATGTTTTACCCGCTTAGCCCGCATAATGTTGACCTGCTTGACCTTTTGATTCACTATTAGCAACGTTGATCCGATTTGATTGTGTCGTTCATACTAGTTGGACTATGAAGTTTCGCTGGACTCCTAGGCTGAGTATTCCTCGGCACGCTACCATTACGCCTAGCTGTTGTCCCCCGGCCAAAGTGAACGTACGATGTCGAGCGAGGGGTCTGAC
>JACCHV010001678.1:0-10410 GCA_018907245.1 Eupristina koningsbergeri | reverse complement strand
CACAACCATGCAATTCCGTCAATTTAGTAGAGCCGGCTTCAGTGTGAAGCCCATCAACGTTTTGTGTAATCAACCAATTGAAGCTAAAACTATGAATTTATTGGTGCATACACGGTGAACTCACCTCTTAGACGTTTCCCATTTGGCTAGTTGATGGTGACTAAAGTTGCAGGAAGCCGAGGAAAACCTCTTATAAGCTAGGAAATTTCGAGCCCAGTAGCGTCGTCGCCAATATTCATTAGTCATAAAGTCCTGGTGCTGAATAGGCTGATGATTTTTTCTTGCATATTGACCAACTCGTGCGGAGCGGTAATCCGGAATACCTAAATAATTCAAGTTTAAACAAATGTTTAAATTATACCCGATTCGGTGGACACCCCAGCTCCGGTGATTACAACAACATTTGAAGCACTGTCCAACAAGTGTTGCAAATCGTTCACAAGCTTCAACGGTGCCGACTTTGACAGAGGAACAAACTTTTGCAGAACGGTCATCTTATAAAGATAATTGTGCAAAGTTTGAATTTACAGGTATCAGTATTCAAAACTTTAATAGCTCTATATGGATGACAAAGCTGCGTTTTATTTATTTGCAACATCTTATATGCGCTAATAAAAGCCAACTTTTACTACAAGCAGGTACGATGCTTAAGTGGTTCCAATAAGATTCAACCTTTCATGCTCGGAATTCTTACAAATAAACAACGAATATTTATTATCAACGTTTGTTATTAAAAATGTTTAATAGCAACAGAGTTTCAAATCAACTTTTGCACTAGTCAAGTTCTATTAAGATTATCCCCCACAGGTTTTTCTTGCCAAATGCAAAAACAAACAGAAACCTATTCAATCATCTTTGGCAATTTAAGAACAGAAATTTTATTATAACAAGTCGATTGAATCAAAGATAATGAAATATTATTGAGAAGGATTGAACAACTCAACTCGCGTAAAACATTATGTAATCAAATATATAGGCCATATTTCATTCAAAACAGGTCAATCGTTGTTAGTATTCAACAATAGCTGACTGTGAATATGCGCTAAAAGCACTTCCTGTCTAGTACATTATTCCTTTGCCAAATCATGCAACTTAATTTCTCTTTTAAACTCTTGATTAAATTTCAAACATTATCGTAACGAAATCCGAACAGACGGAACAATAAGATAGCAAAAGTAGCCGGAAATGCCGGCATTAAAGTGAGTGTGCAAAGTGATAAAAGAAATTTGTTCTTAAGAGGTTGTTATGCAAATTTAATACGGTCGATGAGTTTGGCGTGCAGGCTGCGCGATTGTCGCAGCTCGCCGCCTTGCTTTAAATTTTTACAGAAGTCTGCAGTTTTACTTTCGCACAGTTGTACGCTACATTCAATTTTACTTTTAATTTAGATTTTAGGTATTAGTTTGTTAACAGAATATCTTCAACAGATATTCGATAAAAGCTAATGTTGTAAAATCGAGTTGCAAATCACAACAACTTGCGCACCAAATTTTCGGTTATATCTGTTGACAACTAATTGATAAAATTTGTTGCTCTTTGGTTAAAAATGCTCGTCAATTTTCACCGATACATTTAATTTTTTATTTACAACATATTTGATTATATTTGTCAGTTTTTTTTTCTCATTTATTTTTTTAAACTCAAATGATTACTCAAAAAAATAAAACCGATTTTTCGTTTTTATTATTTTGATAATCTGCTTTCAATAGCATTCAAACTCGCTTATCAATTAAATAATTGGCGGCGACTTTGAACACAAATTGGATGTTTTAATGACAGCTGTCCAGCCAATTCAGAGTGAACGTCTACTAAAATTGATTCACCAAATCAGGCTTCTTTTATTAAATTACCGCAACTTGAAATTTTTTGAGTGACAATTTGTCAGCAATGTGTCCGGGTATCTATATATACTAATTGTTAATTTAATCTATTATAAGTAATGTAAGCATACAAAAAAAAGTGGAAATTCATTTTGATTATAAGCTTTTTTCCAGTTTAGGTTCACATTTCGTAAAATACAAAAAAATCCAAAATGTAGACACGAAAAAGGACAGTTGCTCTCTAGGCAAGTTATATCAATAGCGATTGAAGTTTTGTAGTTTATTCAGATTAAATTTCCTCTTATCACGAAAAATAACCTAAAAGTTTAAAAATCTTTAAAAACAACGTGGCCGACTTCTAAGCAAATCTTAAAGCAAGTTTCTCCAAACAATATTGGGTTGGCAAATCTGTGTAGGATTTAAGTTCTAGAACTTTCATCATTATGGCACACATTGACTTTAGATTAGAGCGTATCACCTGCGAAACAGCAGTTTCATAAAAAACGTCTGGGTTTGAATTGATCATCGCTACCCAGCTGTTGTATAAAAAACTGCAGGTTCGACCTGATGCTTGTTGCACCTATGCAACCCCTTCAGTTGACTGTTTCTTGTTGTTGTGATCTCGCTGTTTCAGTGAATTCTGAACAATGTTGCAGAAATTTAAGTCAGTCAAACTTGAAACGACTGATTGATCGAAATTTAAAATTTGATTGGCTTCTATTAATAATGTCTCTAATATAGTCAAGAAATTGAGTTCGACCGAGAAAGCTCTCATTTGGTTGAGTTTGCAAAGTCACTGTGGCAGATATATCAAATATGCAAATGAAAGACAAAATCACGTTGTCAAAAGAATTTTTAGGCGTTCGGTGGTGGTGCTTCTGTGTTTGTATTTTAAGATTTGACCCGAATAAGAGCAACACACAGAGACTATAAAATTTAGTTGCTGTTATTGGCAAGCATCGTTTTGTGATCGACAAGAAAAATGTGCTTTTATTGAACTGGACGCGGTAGAAGTAGTTGTAGCCGCCAACTGCTACTAAATCCACCATACACACATCCATTTCAATCAATTATACACAGTTTGATTTTAAACTGAGTATGTGGTTTTTTGGAGTAAGCATCTGTTAGCTAGTCATTCTTACTCGGCTAAACAAACACGTTTCTTCCCACGATCAATATTATCAATGTTTTACGTAGTGAATGAAGCACTTTTGTAAAAAATAAAGCCTTCTTTAAATGATAATAAACATTGACTCTTGAAAGAAAATCAAAAGATCTTTCAACGCTTTGAACTTAAAAGCAAGTGGAAGGGAATAATGTAACGCCAAAGTTTGTCATCTTCCTTGACTAACAACTACGCGCTGCAACGGAAAATGCAAAATGATAGAAATAAAAACCGAAAAAGAAAAATCTGCTCGCAAAAAAACTTTGTTTCAAATCAAATTAATCAATTTTTTAATCCAGTGCAAAAATAACGGTTAACCTAACTGTAACTCCAAAATCCCATGCATTACAAAACTTGTATAAAGGATGTGTTTGTAACCATCAGGAGTTAACTGTCACAACTCAAGTTCGAAAAATAATTAAACAGTTGTGCGGATCATTGCTCAATGTCAGCGTTTTCATCGTTTTGCTGCTCATTAGTATCGAGCGAATCGTTATCTGAGCTGCTAGAAGACTCGTTGTCAGCCTCCGTCGCCCGAATTCCACGCGTTCCTGATTGCGATTGATGTTTCTTTGGTGCTTGTCTAGCGGAACACTGGTCGACTCTACCTGAACTCGTTCCTCAATCGATGGTTGATCCTCTGTTTCTGATTCCGACTCGCTGGAACTACTGCTATCACTAGTTGAGCTCGAAGATGATGAGGATTTCGTTCGATTTGTTTCTTGTGATGTTTGCTCTTGGCTTGCCGTAGAGTCTACTTCCTCGGCTTGTTGCAACACAGATAAAACAGGATCAGCTGGTTGTTGAATCGTTGAGGTTGTAGGAGCGTTGAAGTTGTAGCTTAAAAGCCGCTGTTTAATACCACACAATCGTAACTTACAATGCGCTTGCAAATTTTTCTGAAGTCTCATCTGCACCTGTAAAACTCGGCAATTGAACCGAACTGCGTTTTATCTTCAATGGTGCGACTCGCTCTTCAATCTTTTCAAAATTGACAGCCGGAGCAGATGACTAAATGGCAAAGTTAGTAAAAGCAAAGCGTCATGTACGTGTGCTTTGAGCAAGTTCGAGTGTCGTTTGAGCTTCTTGACCACTTCGTTCTTCATTTTGTGCAGCAGAGGGTAGTTAGCGTCGTCCGTAAAGTCGTTGTCCTCCTCAATCTTCGCAATACATTCGTGACGTCGTTTCATGGCCGACGACGCACTTGAGTGCATTGGTTTGAGTTGAATGGGGAAATTGGACAGTTCTGATTGAATATTGCTCAAAAAGCCATAGAAGTCGTTTTTCTTTCCAATTTCAGGAAATGCGGCATGACTGAACAATAAAATCACGGCTTAAACATAAATTAGGCATACTTTTTGGCAGAAAAATGGAGTGGCATCGTACCCAATCGATACAGTAACACTGCATAACATGACTCGACAGACATCTCAAACTGTCAAACCTACGAATTACTGCACTCCCTTCACTATCAGTCATGTTTATAGCCCGCATATCCTTGTGCTCCACAGTCAAGATCCACAATCACATGATCACCGAAACGGATTGGTGCTGGAGGACTTTCAGCTCGAATGTCGTTGACTAAAATAGGGCGTACATTTCAATGACGATGTTAAAGCATTTTACGTTTCAAGTTTTACACAAAACAACTTTCTCTTCGGCTTGTGAATTAACGGCCGACATCGTACACAGGTCAACGAATCAGCTGCTGAGTCGCTAGTGCTTGGTGGCGGCTGATGTGCGAACTCTTCGTGCGTGGCAAAGCTCTAAAATCCTCAAATCAATAAAATTCTTATAACGATCACCTTCAATTTGTTTTGCTTCTCAATTAGCTTCCAAATGACAGCCGAGGCAAAACGATCTGAGGAAATCCACTGCCTTCGAACACTATAAAACTCCGGCTGACAAGAGTTTCTGAATCTTGGTGTTAAAAATGAGGTTAATAAAGTGCATCTACTTTATGGACAACTCAGGCTTGGTTTCTGCATCGTCTTCGTCCGACGACAAATCTGTCTCGTGATCGGTTAGACAGTCAGGCTCGTTTGGCAAATCAGGAAATTGGTGAATCTTGTCATTCTCAACTATTGCAGACGTTTGATTTGTCGTAAAATCATCAAATATGTGACGCAAAACCTCATCGCTGACAAATTCACGCAAACCGGGCGAAGCTTTTAAAACTCGGCGCAGAACCATTGAAAGCTGAGTGATTGTCAATTCGGAGAGTTGAGGAATCGTACACATCAACATCCCTTTGTCTCTCGACTTTTCTAACCTTTCAATCAGCTGTCTTCGCTTGGCAACTTCGTGTGCACGACCGCTTAGGTAAGTAGAGTAGCTAAGCCGAAATTTACCAAATCTTTTATATTACAAACCTTATCTTCGGCTTTTTACAGCCGTCGAAGTCGGCAGATGGACTTGCGCTTTCGGTTTCTCCAATACTAGCAGATAGCATCGGAGAGCCATAGTCAGTAGAGTCCAATGAATAATTGTCTGTGATGATGGACAATTTTTGTGTAAGACGCGAAGCACTGTTGTCAATCGGATTCAGCGAGATCTGAACAGCATTTTACTTTTTATATTAATCTGATTTTGTTTACCATGCTTGGGTCCGCGAAGCAACCAACATCGGATAGAACGTTGTGCGAATCGTCCGATTCCATTGTTAGCAAGCATACAGTTTGCCTGAAAGTATGCACCTTATTTCTGCATTTTAAACAGCAAGTTATGAATCTAAAGTTTCACATTAATTTTAAAAGTTTGTTTAACTCGTGCGCGTAAAAAATGTTATACTTTATTGTTCGTGTCTTTTTCTAGGCATAAAATACTAGAAGCTCCTATTTGAACGATAAACAAAGATTCGTCTATTAGGTAAATTAATTTAATTTACTAATACTTAAAACAGTATCTTAATAGCATTTAGAATTCGCACGACCGGTAAATAAAGTGAGAAACACAAGCTGAGCAAAAAATAATATTTAAATTTGCAATGATTGGGTTGAGTTGAAACACAATGCCAAATTTCAACGACCGCTTTTCAAAGCTTGCTGGCATTGCTTTCGTTGGCCCCGATTATGACCGCAAATCGCCAAAGTTCAGCACATAAGTCGCCGCCAACTGAACTCTGATTAATTAGATGCTGCAGTTTGTAACTTAAAGTTCTATTCACTTCAGGTTACAAAACATGCATACACCAGTTTTAAGCGTCAAAAATAACATTTGGAAGTAGAATTTAAACCAAATTTAACAGCATGAAAAGTTGGGGGAGTTAAAACTGCAGATTTTTAAATAAAATAGAATTAATTATGCGGGTCAAGCAACAGCTTGTATTTCAACTCATTATTTATGCCCAATTTGATCGAATACTTCCTATGATTTTTTTATCAAATTTGAACCTATATAACGTAAAGAATGATTTGAAGTTAATGCACTATACTGCCAACAAAATTAACGTTTTGCCGCTTTGGCCACTCGCAAAGTTGACCACACGCACAGTTCCACTGCACAAAACTAATAGTTTATTACCGTCAAATTACTTTCCAAGACCAGGTTACTCAAATAAAACATTTTCTAGCGCCAGTTTTGCAATATATTCTAGCCATTAAAGCCAAAATTTGTGTCTGGCCTTTTTCTGACTAAACTAAGGTTGTTTAACAAAATCAAATTAGAGCACTCTATCGGTTACTCAAACAAAAAAGTTTTATATTATTTTGGTTGAAGGTTTACATTCTCGGAAAAACAGTCTTGTAGACCCTCTTTAACTTGTACATAACAAACAACACTCAACAATACGCCTCGAAAATATTTCTATTAAATTTTTAATCTTAAAACTCTAAAGTACATGCTCGTCATGCTCTAGCACTTTTTTTCTAACGTTTAAAAACGTTTTGTGGCATAAAAACTTTTTAAAAAAACTGGAATTTAAAACATATCTCAAAGATGTGAAAAAAGATCAAAATGACACTCAACGTCCTGTAGCTACTTTTAGTTTGTTTGTCAAAAACGTAGATTAAATTTATGCGACAATCACTAGGCTGAATTATTGCATGCAATTCCTGCTCAACAAAAAAATATGATAATTCTAAATAACTTTAATTTACCTGAATTCAACAATCTAGTTTTTAAAAATTTGTTAAAATCTCCTTATTTAATTACTTCAATCCTGCATTAGGGATCCTAGCCCGAGGAGAGACAATCTGAAGGCTGCCAAGGCTGGCTGCTGTCACCAGCGGGCGCCACCCCGTAGGTCGACAAAGGACGTGCTACCTTTTTGGACTAGCTGAAACATAACAGCACAGCTTGCTTGGTCGAGCACATTCACCCGAAGTCAACTACACTCAGCGCGTTGAACCAGCACCGCAGATGCTCGTTTTCATAGCGCACGTTTCTTTTACTTGAACTAAGCATCGTCCTGGTACAATCATCACATGTTAAAAATTACAGTTTAAATACAGGCTTAACTATGTGTTTGTCTCACAAAAGTTCCTAAAACCACAAACTTTTTAAAAAAAATTATGACTCTAAAGTTTAACAAATAGTAATCGATTGTATATTCGAATAAAGAGCAAAAAAAAATAAAAGCATACTTTTAAACATTTGTGAAGTTCCAAAGAAAAACATCTTAACAAGTCGAACAAAGTGTATTTATTGATTTTTACAAAAAGACGCAATATTTTCCCGCGAAATGTTTTTATCTTTGTAAAGCTGATAGGTTTGGTTAGAAGTATTACTAGTTTTTTCATTTTTGATCAAGTTTGTGATTGACTTTTTTGCATGCTAGTCTATTTTAGAAAGTTACAATTATAACTTAGAAAAAACAAATGAAACCTTCGATTGAGTTCCTTGAAAGAGTAGCGAGCAATTCTCGAATTGCGATGCAGATTGAGCGTTTCAACAAGGAGTTTGAGGTTGATTTTTTTAAAAATATTTATTTTATTAGTTTTTTATTTTAGATTTATTCCTATTTAACGGATCGAGTCCCAAAGAAAATAACAGACAGAGATTGGGGAAAGTAAGAATTTTATCCGAATTACTTGGCAATTTGATTTTTTTTTTTATTAGGTTGTTACGAACAAAGACGATTGAAGAACGAGTTCAGCTATGGAATTTCATTGCTTTGACTCAACGACGCGAAGAAATGGATGCAGCGCGCAAAGAGGCAAAAAGAGAAAAACGTGACGAGGAGTTGAACAAACAGGCAAGTTCTTTGTCTTTATTTAGAAGTCAAGACTATTTGTCTACTAATTAAAAGTTTAACTCAATTTTAAACAAAACTTTCCGTTGCTTTTATCAGATATGTTTATTATTGTTTAAAAAAATTAAGGTTTAGCATTAGGTCTTCTTTCTTTTAAACATTTTCTGCTTAAAATCACAATTATTATCAGAAACATAAAATTTTAGAAATTAAAAAAAATATTTTTTATGCAAACTTGAATCAAATGTGGCATTATGCCTCAGGTAAACGTAACAACTATATTTTATATCTGAAATAGTATATGTTTGAGGAATAGGACTATGTTTGACAATTTGAGATGTTGAAAATTTGCGGCGAATGTTAACTAACTTGCCGCAAAACCATTAGTTTGCAACTTTTAAAGTGGAAGAACTTCTCTTCTGTAGGTATCGACGATTTTAGCAATTAAAATTCAGTCTAAATTTTCATAAAACTCAAAGTTGATTAAAAATTTCAATAGTAAAAAATGGTCAACACTGTCTGTGTAGTGCAATTCAGGCATACTAGCAATATCTTTAAGGGGGCAGCTATTTTCTATTAAAATGTGATTAATTTTTTTCAAAAAGTTTAAAATCTTAATTTTGCCTCTAATGAAATCATTATTTTTGATTTAAAAGTTTTTTTTTTGTTTGGTTTTTAACTACTGCATACACTTGCGAAACATAAGCTTCCCCAAACTAAGGTTGGAGAGAGGCCCGGATTACGCCGAAGTTAGAAAGGACTTGAATGTCCGATGCATCTAATTCACAGCCTCTACAATCATGTCTCGTCTCCAACTAAATCATTAGGAAACATTGGTCTTGAGAACGTTCCTCATCAGTTTATTAAGGAGTGACAATGTATGTGGACGCTACACCTGCAATGGAATGCCCAAGCGGCTGATTCTTAGATTTTCTAAAAACCAACAAAAAAGGAAACAAAAATAGTGGACTAAAAAAGGCGCTGGGACCAAGTAGTTTCAAGTGAATGCTATTAACAAAAAGGCGACCTCGCGGCAGACCAACGAAACAATGACACGACAATTTCATACGCGTGGTGAGAATAAATTGACAAACAAAGTCGCAAAAGCCAAACCAATTACCCTTCACCTACCGATGACTTTTCATTTTACTCCTGCATCAGAGACTCAAACCCGAGGAGAAACAACTCAAAGGCCGCTAGCCATGATTGGCTATTGTCATCAGCGGATGCCACTTTGTAGGTCGGTAGAGGAAGCGACGTTTTCTTGAATTGGTTGTATGTAAGCCAGCTGAATTAAAACAGCACAGCTAACCTGCTTACTCACATTCATTCCAGACAGCTGCACGCAGCTAGGTTCGAACCCTCGACTACGCGGCTTGCTCTTTTTCAGGCGAACGCTTTCGCCATTTAACCAAACACACTGTTGGTGGTTTGACATTGTCTAATATTGATTGAATGAAAAGATAGACTAAATTTTGAACAATCAGAGTAATTGATAAATCTCTTAACCTTCTGGTAGTTTCTACACAAAAACTATTTAGGATCTGTTGAAACAAGTATGCTTAAGACATCTTTCTAATTGATTTTGTTAAAATATGGTTTAAATCTTAGAAATAATATTTTACTAAATTAACAACAGCATTGTTATCAACAGATCATAAAAGTTTTGGGTGAATTTTAACTAGTCAATCGCTTTATGCGTTCTAAGCCTAATGCTCATTCTTTCATCTTATTTTTTTTAAAAAATCCGATTTATTTCTTTAACATGCACACGCTCTGTCTTTAAAACCCAACTAATATCTTGATTTGTATTATAAGTGTTAAAAAGTTTAAAAATCAAAAAATGTTCCCGAATTATTTGATATAAATTTTTATTTTAAAATTCGAATAAAAATTACTGAAATTTTAGTTAAATTTTAGCAATTTTTTCTTTTATAATTTAAATTAATTTTTTTTTCATTTAAAAAATTGCTCAAATCGTTAGAACAAATGCTGAGCTTCAAAGCTTCGTTAACCATAGGCTATATTATAAATTTTAAAAAGTTTAGAGCAATAATAAACATATCTTTTCAAAGCTTTAAGCGGAATCAAACTTCTGAATAAACAATCAAATTGTTCATTACAAGGTTGTTTAGACCGAAATTTACACAAGCGGAGGAATGGGATATGGACCAGGTGCTTATCGCATGTATCTAGACCCGTTTATTAAAATGAAAGAAAGTAAGTTTTGATTT